>JAQFVV010000852.1:0-188483 GCA_028023455.1 Epiperipatus broadwayi
TTATGTTAAGTTTTTAGGAACTGGAGTAAATCTCCAAGTCTCCTCGGGTTATGAATTTTGAAGATAGGAATTGATCTCTTGATTTTATCTTTTGCATAGGGATTACAAGAAAACATGAGTTTTGATCTGGTTGAAGCTGAATATATATATATATTAACTAACAACTCACGTAACAGATATTGAATAATTGATAAAAATTGAAACTCTTATTATAAGAAATGTTTTTTTTTTTTTTTAATACATTTTATTTGAGATTTTATTCTTGTAATATGGGGTGGGTGGGGTGAGGCTTATTAAGTTTTACTGACGTTGTTATTCTTATTTTTATATATATAAAAAACGTTAATACAAAACAAAAAAACAAAAAAAGAAACAAAGTTGAAAATTTGATAGTGATCTATTATTTTAGTAAATTTCCCCCAAAAAAAAAAAAAAAAAAAAAAAAAAAAAAACAAACAAAACAAACATGAAGCAACTTTGGATCTTGTTGATACCTGCTTTATATATATATAAAGTCAACCGAATAAAACTTTGTTTGTATTATTTATTTAGAACAAAAAAAAATTAAAGAAAAAGTACATTCCAAAAAACAAAAACAATCCTACTAGGTTTAAAGTTCATTTGTGTGATTTATTTGTTACATTTTCATTATTTTCGTTGTCAAATTTCTCCACTCCAAAGCCCGACCATCGATTTCAGCAAATACACTATCTAAACATACTGAAACTAGAGATTATCTCTAGCACAGATATATATATACTTTAAAACCCTCAATTAAATATTAATATAACTGATTTTTGGAATTTACCACACACATAATTAGTCACCTTTCTTCTATCCTGTATGTAATATCTTAGATATAATAAACATCTCCAAACTTCCCATAATTTTTGATTTATTTGTGTAAATCTAAAAAAAAAAAAAGTTTAAGATAACTTGAATTGGTTGGAGTGACTATTTTTAAAAAAAGAGGTAATCCAAAAAAAAAAGTTTAATAATTTTTTCGTTGAGAATTGTTGATTTTTAAAAAAAGGGTAATACAATTAAACTTTGTTTGTGTTAATTGATGATGCCATAACAACAAAAAAACCTTTAACTTTTTGCGTTTATCTATATGGTTTTTTTAATTGTGTAAAAAAACACTCAAACTTCATCATTTTGTTTCAAAATTAGTTTTTTTTTTTTAAAAAAGCCGAAAGCCAAAGCACAAATTTCAATATATCACTGTAGTATTTTTTAATAATCATGTTGATTTTATTTTTAAATTATTTTATTACTTGTTGATGTTAGCGAAAATAAATAAGTTTACAAAAAAATTGCATTACGTGTTTATTTATTTAAAAAAGTCAAAACAAGTTATTCAAAATTCAAAACCGGTAATTCAAATAGAAAAAAGAAAAGCTCTGAATAAAAATTATATTATATTGTTTTTTTTTAAAAAAAACAACGACATCCTGATATTGGCAAAACAACAACCAAACTTACTAATAAAATAATAATTAAATTTATAAATATTTAAAAATAAAGATTAAGTTTTATCACATTATTTTTGAAAGATAAAAAAATAATAAATTGCAAATTACGAATTTATATATGAGTTTGTCTATATAGTTTCCAAAGTTATCATGACCATGATTAGAAAACTTCAACATCTAACAACATATAAAATCATGACACAAATCATATATACACATACATTGTAATGCAATGAAGTTCTAAATATCACCAAGTGCTGAATGTCAACACTTAGCATAACCTTTCAAAATGTTTCAAAACTCACTATAGAAAATAAATATATATATGTCACATGAAAAGCATCCGCTACTGGTACTACTTAATATTTATATCCAACTGGGACCCTGACATGACTGTACAGTAGCAACATTATGAGTATCAAAGTATTATCTATCTACAGCATTTTAATAATTTCCAGATAATATTCCAGATTCTCAAATATCAATATAATATAGTTTTACAAGCTATGACTGAATAAATACAAATGGAATTTGTTATTGTATCCAGCATTATATTTCCATGAATAAAATGAGTTGCAAAATAATAGCAATGAGCTGCGTTAAATTTGAACGTAAATAATTACCCTTATAAAATGTTGACTAGTAGAATCATAATTTTATTACTATAATTATACTACTATAAATTGCTTAAATAATATGGTATCTGGTGCATTAAACTTATATATTAGAGTGATGATGATAATGAAAGCACAAAGCTTTTATTTAAACAATCGGTACTATTCTCATTATTGATACCGCTGATGGTGTTGTTTACAAATGTTGTTGTCGGAATCACCGCGTCAGTGTGAATAATAATAATCGCAATAAAATTATTTATTTTCAATAAATTACTGAAATTCTTTTTACAACTCAAAACAATTTATTACCAAAATATATTGCATAAAAATAGAATAAATAAAGTATATATAAAATAATTAGACTAATATTTAATTAATTTTTTTTCATTATACCGCCTTGCAAAAGCATTGTCAAAGAAATATTGTGATGGAAGCACTGATGTGTAATGGACAATGCGCTGTCGATGCAAATATATAATCAATATTAATTGTCGGTAAAACGTTAAATATATGTTGCTGTAAGTATTTTAAGATTTACTAAATCAACAATGATTACTCCATGTACTACAAACACCAGTATTTCTCATGTTTATAATAAACCATTAAATGTTATAGTACTTTTAATATTGATGGGGACACATTTATTAGTACTTATTTGATATAAAGCCATGACCATTTTGTATTCTAAGAACTTACCGAAATCCTCCCTGTCATATTCCAAGTAATAAATAGCATCCATTACCAACACATGGTCACTACAATATTACCATTCATATCGTATCGTAACTTTCATCAATTATTAAAATGAAAACACAAATTTTTCATACATCAATCATATATAAATAAAATAAATTTCACAATTTTTCATTGATAATCAAAATAAAAATGCAATTTTCATATAATTCATCAATTGAATTATCTAAAATATAGTCACAATCGCAATTTTCATCAATAATAAAATAAAATGTGAATTTAAATATTTTCATTAAGATTAAGCACAGGTTTTCTTTAGTTTTCTCATTGTAGTAAATAACACATCCATTATGAAAATAAAATGCAATTTTCATACAATAATCTAATCAAAATTTATTTTTATACTAATATTAAGGTTTGCTAGTTTATACAATCACTTGCTGCGGTGTGTTCATACCACCATTACAAAATGTCAATCTGCATGAATATTTAAAAATAGAGATTTTCGCAAATATTTTAAAGTTATATATATATAATACATTTGTTATTTAAAAATCATTTCCATTTACTTTATTTTAACACCTACTTTTTTGCTGCTCTTAAATTATCAATATCTACAAGTTAAAAGAAAGAAAAAAAACAACAAGTCAAGAAAAATTAAGGATTTGAATTATGTTCTCTGCTTAAAATACAGCAACTTTAAAAATATTTAAGAAAAAGATAACGTTTTCAAGAGTCCATAATGTTAATTAATTACCATCGTTAATTTCTTTTGACATATGTATTATTTTTTTTCTTTTTTGACTGGTTGGTATTCTTATAAATTGTGTTAGTGCAATTTTTGTGATTTAATTTTTAGATTGTCGGTGAAATTATGATTTGTTTGATGGATCTCGCGCATCAAGAGATCTATATTCAGCCCAGAAACCGAAATTTGAACTTTATCTACATGGAAATAACTGCCACAGCATCAAATTTTTCAGACATAAAAAAACAGAAATCCGTTAATTGTAAAAATAATATGTTTATTCGAGAGTTATTATTTTAGCTTGTACATTTATCATTTTTATATTAGTTTAAAAATCGAAATTTTTGATTAGATCATTGTATGAAAATTGTATTTTATTTTTCTAATTATTGATGTATATATTTCATAAAGATAAAGTTAAAGTAGATTAGTTTAATCCATATGAAAAATTGCAAAATTTATTTAATTTTTTAATTATTATTTGAATATATTCAGTACGATTAGATCAAGATAAATGTGTAAAACATTATATTTTTTTATTTTTTGATCAGTTTATTAGAAAATTGTGAAATTTACATTTGAAAAAAGATTTTTTGATGAAAATTCGTATTTTACTTTTAATTTAGATATGTTGTTACATTATGTTTTATTTTTTTTAATAATTGATAAATTATGATTTCCAAAGTCTGTATTAATATAAATTTAGTGTTGGAAACTGATGTTATTTATATTTGAAGTGTTAGTCGGGGTTTTGGGTGCTTATAGATTCAAAATGGTCATGAGTTAGATGCCAAATCATTAGCAATATATTATTATTAAATGTTTAATGTCTACATGGACCATTTATACAATGTTAAGGTTTCAAACAAAGATTTTATTCAAGCTGCAGCTATATGATAAAGTACTCATATTAAACTCAGTATTATTATAGCTAAATATTATTTTTATATATAATTAGAATATCATTTATTATTTTTCTATAAACGTAATATATACTAAGATAGCATAAAATATAAATATAAATTATAAAAGTATATACACCAAAATTATCTCATATTCTATAGAACAATCATAGAAAAAAGAGTTATCATAAAAATATAAGGATATTAAAACAACCTATCTTTTGAATCATATATTCACTACCACACTAGTTTGAATGAAGAAAACATATTACATGTCTTTTTACAGTGGATATAATGTTAAATAATCCTAAGTGCTTATTATTTCATATATACTACATGTATATATTAGGAGGTATATAATAAAAACAAACCAAATATAATAATTATCACACACAAATGTTTAATATTTTATCTATGTCAATACACATTTTTACTCTCTCTCACAGACTTAATTTATATATTCCTAAGCTCAACACAATAAAATATTTAAATTTTTGGAGATTGCTCTTATAGAAAATATCACAACATTTTTGTTATGAATTTAAAGAATTTTTCCAGTTGACCTGAAGTAAAAAAACAAAAAAGAACAATATTATTCATGAATCCATTCATATGGATACTTTTGTTAAAATATTGACAATGTTCTTTATAAAAATTTTAAATCATCTATTAAGAGGGGAATAATTAATTAAACTTGCATTTCCTTAGATTATTATAATTCCTTTTAATTAAAATAAAGAATTGAGTGAACATTATTGCATCTTTTATATCTCTGAGATTTTTGAGTTCTTTTCCAAAATAAGCTAACAGAGATATTATATTAAATCAACAATTTTGCAGATGAGTTTGAATAGCAACATTTTAAAAAAATCATAAATACATACAATAAAATCAAGACATAGCACCTAATCATTCTTTACGTTTTAAAAGACTGGAAGTCCCTGATTATAAATTCAAATAATCCCATGGGTTTTTTTTTTTTTTAAATTTGATTGGTAAAATATCGTTGCTTTAATTTCTTATAAGATCCAGATATGAAATAGTAATTTAAATTATAAGTAAGATGACCGTAACTGCTCTTGGATGGTGAAAATTCAACCATGTCCTCTCTAACTGGCCATATTGGTTTCAAAAACGGAATTAAATAACAAAAATAAGTTTTATTCGTCAAGGAGAGAATAAGAAAAGAAGGAAAAGAACAATGGCTTGAATCAACACTTGTTCATATAAAGCTGAACACGGATGTGATAATGACATACGGAATACATACTCCATATTCACTCAATTGTGGTTAGTAGGCAAAAATTGTACTAGGTTGGCTGAGTTAACTGTTTTTTCAGAATGATAACCAAACCTGAATTTTTATGCAACAATCAATCCTTTTATACCATGTCAAGGTGCACTTTTTTTACTCTTGCTCAAAAATTTCATAGTAATAAATTGGCTTACGATTATTATATTTAAAAATTCGGAGATTTGTGTTATAGCAGATACCAAAACATTTTTGTTATCCATTTTAGAAGAATTCATTTCTAGTTGAGATAAAGCAAAAACAATATTATATTAATTTCGAATGTATTCATGATATGACATTTTTCTTAAGATACTGACGCAATGCTTGTTTACAAACAAATGTTCTAGTAAAATAATCCATATAGGAGTTAAAGGATTTGTCGATTCCTTAAGTGATTACATTTACCGTTTAAAATTAAATTAAAAGAGTGACAGATGTTGTCATATATTTCTTTAAATTTCGCATAGTTTTTTAGTTTCTTTTCCAAAAAAATCAGCACACTCAGTCATTATATTACATCAACAATTTTGTACCTGAGTTTCAATAATGATTTAAAAAAAAAGTTGATAAATACAATACAATCCCATCCATCTAAGCGTAGCAGGTTGATTATTCTGCTGTAAAAGATCTCAAGTCCTTGATTATAGATTTTAAATAATTTCATCGTCTTTGTACTATGTAAAAATTTCAGTTGATATTTTTTTTTTTTTTAATTCTTTAACAGCTCCAGGTATTAAATAACAACATGAAATTATTATTATTAATTCATGTCAGTTGAGGATGATGATGATCAAGAGGACAGTATCGCTCTTAGAAGGTGAACATTCGAATGATATCCCCTCTCAGGTTCGGTCATTATGGCTTTAAAATGGCTTAATAATAAAATTAAAATGACAAACAGTTAACTTCTTTAATTAAAATGGACAAGGGAAAACGAAGCACTGTAGTTCTGACAACACTTGTTTATATAGAGCTGAACACGCGATGAAAAGTGACAGGATTCTAAATTCATTTTATACTCAATTGTACTTGGTACACAAAATTTTATTAGGTTTCCATGGCAACGGCCTTTATTCCAGGTGATATCATTCTCCTAGTTGTCTTATACATAGTAAATCAACTGTACTTATTATACAATTTATCTAAAATAATTATTTCGAATAATATTATTATCACAACAAATACATCCTTAGTTATATTTATTTTTACATTGAATTTTACATTATTATTAATTTTACTAAAATTAACAGGATTAACATTTCTAAATTAACTGTACTAATATTTATATGCTTATTTGTTATTTCTATGATTTTTCTTAAATATATTCTTACTCACTGGAAGCCATTTAATATCACAGTTTGTGAAGGTGAACGTTTGTCTACCTGTATTTTAAAGTGAATAATATTCACTCAAATTATTAGTTGTTACTAATGATTTATTTATTTTATTGTGATGGTATTCAGTCATAAATTATATATCGGTGTCATGTGAGCTAGATAATCTAATTTATTTAATAAATGTTTTTAATTGATTTTAAATTTGTCCATGATTTTTATAATTTAGTAACATATTTTATTATGTCTTAATTATAATCATCATTTTGGTATCCCTTGCCATAATTAGAGTTATAATAAAATTAAAAGAAAATTATGCCTCTTAATAAAAATACTTTTAAAACTTGGATTATTATTAATATTAGGGAATTAATAGGATGACTATCACATTTGCCTTTTTCATCTAAAATTGTTTTATCTTTACTTTAGAATTTTTATATTTCTGCTATCTCTATATAATTTAAAAACCTTATCGTATTTATAATTACTTATGTGATGTTTTAAAACAACAAATAACAAAGCATTAGTTATATCCAGTTAAAATTGATACCATAAAATGTAATAGATTTATATCTTAATTGTTTTAACAAATTTGTTATATTGTACTATTTAATTAATATTATTATCCTAGTTAAAATTTGCTTATAATTTATGAATAATAAGTGCATAAGTTACTTGCATCATAATTGCCATGCAGATCATCAGGAACCTCAAATAAAAATGCATTTTAACGATCTGATTTTTAATTTGGAATGGCTCCTCATACAAATAACACTTTTTTAATTTATGTTTTTTGAAGTCACTAACGTGGGGTGTGCACATTAATATTAGTTATTTATTCTATACCAATGAGACTGTTGATTTGCCTGAGCGATTCATTTCTGCTCTATTCTATTCAAGTTCACCTATGTTTTAATTTAGCCATGCTCAATATTCATTTCCTCTGTGATTATGGGCATAGGGGTCATAACTAATATGGGCTCAGGGAATCAATAATGTAGAAAAATTGGAGGAAATCATGTGGACTCATTTTTAATAACATTAATATAATTGATGATATATTAGTTTTTCATGCAACGATGGTAATTTCCTTTCAAATATACTCAAAACTACCAACTCAACTCTTTCATTATTCCCTTGCATGGCTTACACTGTCGATTGTAAATAGATACCAAAACATGTTTAATTTTCTGAATTTTACTCCAACATCGACAAGCTTTGATAAGAGGAATCACTTTTAGCATCAGCTTTTTTTTGCTATGACATACATTGAAAAGACATCATACATAACTAAAATGAATTTGAATCATTTAAAAGAAGGCAGGAGTCTATAGAATTCTATGACTAACATTTTATTGGGGTGATTAACTATAATAGGTTGCAATATCCCTGCATATTTTTTGTTTGTGCATTTATATTTTAGATATATCTCACAGTATTTCAAAAATCAACTATAGTGGATTGCATAAATGGCCAGTAGAACAATTTTTTTAATGCATACTCTATTTTTGATGTTCAAAATGAACCTATAGACAAGGTACATAAAAATTAACCTCATCCACATGTAGAAGGGGGTTATTATTCTCCAAAATTGATTAGCGTTAATGTTATTTCTATATGTTAGTAAATTTTAAGTTATTTTGTACCTAGACAAGGATTTATCCATTTCTAAATTATGTACATGGTTGCTTTCATATCTTTCTTTAACATCCTATATAAATTTGGTCAACATTACATCTTGTGTTTGCAAGGATGAGAGATTCTGCAGATCTTTTTCTACTGTGTTATCTATAGTTAAATTGATTGTATTATATAATAAGTTTTCCATAATGAGATGAATATGCTAAATTTCTGTAGGATGTCTGATTAGTATGTCAGCCCAATATCATCTGATCACGAGTAGTATTGGACCTGATTATAAAATTGTTGAAGGAATAAATTCCACTTGATATGATGTTCATTGTTTATGTAGCCCATATTTAAGAATTCCAAATTCTTGTTATCAGTAACATCCACCATTAGACATGTTAAAATGAATTGTTTCAATTTTTGAAACGGCAGTACAACTGTGAGTGCTTTCTTCTCCATTGTGGAGTAATTTAACTCTACACCTTTTAACAATCAACTCAGAAAATATAATACATGTGACTGTTGATGTCCACTGATCTGAAATAAAATTCCATCATGCCAAAACCCGCTGCTATCAGTATATAAGTAAAAAGTTTTATTTAAATTAGGATATGCTAAAATAATTTGATCTAAAAATTTGGATTCTATTGTACTAAGTTCAGTTAAATGATCATATGTTCACTTTCATGTTTAATACTTTTTAACTACTGCAACAAGTTAAAAGTGACACTCATGAACAAAGTTTTTTTTTTTTTTGTAAAATCAGTAGTAAAAGTTATCACCATTGTTTTATTTTATTTGCAGGTATGAGAAAATTCTTCATAGAAAAACATTTATTAGGATGGAGTTCAATTATTCTCATTTTTTATAATATGACCTAAAATATGATTTCACTTGCTGCTATCGTATTTTTATTAAGATTAATTTTAATATTGTTGCTTTGACATTCTTGACAGAAAAACAATATCAATTATTGTAGATGTTCATAGATGTTTTTGATCCAAAATTAATATCATCGGAACATATTCTACAAAATTTGATTTATACTTCATATTATCCCAGTCCCACTGTTTATCAACTCAAATGTCATTCTTTCGAATATATGATTACCTCTCATTCCGAAAGAGTGTATATGTATGTTCATCCGAGGTGGAGATCAATTTTCCAGTAGCTAGCAATCAAATCAAAAGTGGTGAAAATAATTTTGTCATTGAATTGTATTAAACGTTCATGGATAAAAAAAAAGGAATATCACGCTCAGTTATAGTAACTTGATTAAGGAAATGGTCATCTAAACATAGCATTTTTGATCAATTATTCTTACGGACCATCTCTAATGGATTTATACAAGTGGAAGCAAATTTTTATAATTTTCTATGGTAACATTTTATTGATTTGATGTTGAACCTCCAATTTATATTCATAATGATTAGGGTAATATTTAAATTGGTAAGGTTGAATAAATATTTAATTGTATACAATGAATGTATCACTCTATTATATCTGGTTTATCCGTAAATATGTGCTTATGTTTAGAAATTAAATGATAACATTGTTCTTTTTGTTAAAAACTCAAAAATATTTCATTCCTTTAACTTTAATATTTATTTCGTTTGGAATTTCTTTCATTCATATTACATCATTACAAAATGATATATATTTTCCTGATTAAAATTTCATTGAATTTATTGACAATCAATGTTGTGGTCTTTACAATTTATAATACAATTGTACTTCTTTATAAAATCTGAACCAATGATTATTTTATGAATTAATACAAACATAATTAAAACTATATGCTCAAAGTGACTATGTTTAATTAACATATTTATTCAAAATGTCGTGTGGCTAATTTATATTTGTTGCCATTAGCCAGCATAATCTGTGACTGTTCCAGTGGCGAAGTAGACATTGCAGCGATTATGATAAATATTTTATTCAATATTTTTGGAGATAATGGAAACTTGGTTTCTGGTATCCAATAAGGCTTTTGCTATAATTCTTTCAACTATTACTTCTATTTTGGGACAGTTATATATAGTTAATATACTGTCTAAGGAGTCATGATTAAAATCGTCTAACTCAAAATTTATTAACATTAACTTAAAAAATGAATTAGTTCCTCCTCCAGTTAGTTATAGGTCCCACAGTGAGAAACATTTCAGTAATGTCCTATCTAATTTAATGCGCTGGCCTTAAATCAGGTTCCTAAAACTTTGACCGGATTAACATGTGAATTTTCTACAGCATAACCCATTATAATATTAAAATCTCTATTTGTCATTTGAACATCATCGGTCCTTTTTGCCATGTTAATCTGTATTGGAGACTTCCTTTTCACCATATTTCCTGTAATTCTTTTTAAGATTTGCATTTTCTCTGTTTGTTTTCTAGCAATCTAACAGACTAATACTGGACACATCATAGCAAGGATTTTCCTGTGTTAGTCTATAATACCCGTCACTAATATGCTCACACATCTCCTGTATTTGTGATTCTTCCTCAATAATATGCCTATCAGCAACAATTAAAACGTGGAGTATGTGTTTTATTACATTTTAGTCTATAATTTTAACTACTTCTTTTTCTGATAGTGAGTAAGCTTTTAATATTTTTAGCTTTGCAGCTTGTTTTCAGAGAAATTAAATGTAATCTTCCTTGATCACATTATACCTTTTATGTATCATCAGATACTTAATATGCTTTTGCCTTTCTTTGCTCCAAAAGTTTGTGAGAAAACAATATTTAAAATACCCATAGGTATTGGTATTTGCAAATAAATAGTGACATCACCAGTATGCTACTAATTATAGCAAGCTTTTGTTTGTCTTTCATTTTATTGAATGAGAATAATTTTTCCAAACTTTGGAAATATTCATTAGGATTCTCACGATATTCCCATATTGGAAATATTCATTTGTGTTCTCACAATATTCTTATCTAAAAGCATTTATATGCATAAATTTGGATATAACAGGAACAATCTGAGGGATACACAATTGCTCATCCACAACCTTTTCTTGAATAAGATGCATAACTCCTACTATTCTCATGGTTTTGTTCTATAATACTATTATTTGATATACAAACTTCAATATATTTTTACTCTTTCATAATTTTATTTCCATTAATGAATCTTTCCTTAAAACGTTTATGCTTCTAATATATCTGATATAACTTTATTAGGAAGTTCTGCCATCTTTTAAGAAATTTCTTTTTTTATATCTCTATTATTGTCTAATTTCTTTCTAATGAATTGTACTTGCTATTCTATATAAACTCTATTTTTATATTATCATTATCTATTCATGCAGTTTGTACTTTATTGACACTATCTCAATTTTAATACACTTTTTGTATTCTCTATATTCTTCAAATTTCTTCTTAATTTCTTTACAATAATTATGATATCACATGATCACCATTTCTTATGCTTACTCAAGCTGCTATTAAAACAGGCAAAAATTTCCATACAGTAGTGCCACGCGGAGCAATTCAGTGTAATCAATGGATGCCAGAAGGCTTGTGCATAAAATTCCTATCTAGTGTCTACTCATCCAATATCACCAGACTACTTTCTGGCTGCTGGAGTCTTGCATTGGATCCTAAAATTTAGGTGCAGTGCTATCATATCCAAGGCTCCTCACTAACGAAAGCCACAATCCACAAACTAGTCTGGGGATATTGGATGAACAAGCACTAGATAGGGATTTTATGTACAAGCTTTCTAGTATGCATTGATTACTTTGGATTGCACTGAGTAGTTCTGCTGTACGAAATATTTTGCTGTTGTAATAATTCTGATATTAGCTTCGGACTCTTTATCATATTTAACTAATTTATCAAACAAACTTTTATATGCAAATTGTACATCTGCATTTCTCTCTAAATTCTTAATTTCATCTTGATGTTCATAATAAACCTTTTGAATTCTAACAACTTTTTATCAGACACATCTTCATTTTTATTTTTTCAATTCTTTAGTTTTACTAATTTATTTTAGTGATTGAACAATTTTTCGGAATGAGTTGTTTGAAAATATTATTGCACTGCTTTAAATTATTCCACATTAGTAGATAAATTCTGAAATCTAGCATCTGAATCTTCTTTAGAGTCTGCTACATCAGCTTTTAATTCTTTACAATCTGTATTAGACTTTTGTGACAGTCTTCAATTGACTTACCATATTAGCCAGTTGTTGCATCTGAAAATATATAAATTCAGTTTTGGCTCTTCAAAAATATTATCATTTGTTAATATTTTTATCAAAAGAATAATATAAAACAAATATGCTATTTTAAATAATGTATAATTATACTACACATAGGATCATCAAATATTCTTGACCATAAGCATCACAAACATAATGGTCTTAATGAACAAAATGTTTTTACCAATTATCCCCAAAATCAATTTACTTTATAGATTTCAGTTAATTATTTGACAATAAAATCACATCATTCTACAAATAAACACTGTTATTACAGATATATACAAATTGTTACAATTTTTTTTCTTATGTCATAGCATCGAATCATCAATTGTGGACAGATTTCAAAATAAAATCAGAATTCAACTTTTAAATTGTATACATGTTTATAATTATCTTAAGTGAATAGGCGATCATTATTTATTATTTTACTCATGCACCAATATCATTTTCGAGCCATGTGTCCGGGCACCAGATTTTAACAGAATTTATTCATCAAAATTATTTTCGAGCCACGTGTCTGTCGGCAAAATGTAATAAAATTTATATCCCAAAATCACAAAGTGTTAATTGCCTAAAGCTTAGCTTAACCTTTCCAAAATAATAATACAGTCACTAAACGAAATACATGTTAAATGAGTAAGATCCACTACTGTACTGCTATACGCAATCTCAGGGTTAATTCAGCATTTATCATATTTTATCCGCTAACAAATGTCTAATATCTAACAATAGAGCAGAATATGTGTGGCTATTATAACATTATGAGTACCAAAGTAATATTTTTCTACATATTACTTTTAATACTCACCAGATAATGTCTACACTTTTAAATATAATTAAAATATAGTTTCCAAAGTTATAATTGAATATAAATGAGGATATTGATATTGCATTTAGCATATACTTTAGTATATAAAATGAACTGTAACAATAGTGACAATGACATATAGGGCAATTTGAACGTAAATAATAATCATTTGTAAAACTGGCTAGAATATAATGAAAATTGTATTACTTAAATTAAAGTACTATAACTATAAAAATGTAACCATGTGAATAAATTTAATATGAGAGTGACGATGGTTTTATCGCAAAGCCGTTATTTAAACAATAATCTAAACAATATTAAACAAAATATATTGCCTAAAAATGGAATAAAAATGAATAAAGAATATAATAAAATAATTAAATTAATATGTCTACAAAGTTCTTATATCATAAAATCTTTTAAAAAAAGCGTTGTCAAATAGAGAAATGCAGATAGATGAACTGACATGGAATAAACAATATTTTTGTCACAAACACATAAATCAATAAAGAATGTTCCCTGTGACAAGATTTCTATGTCTTTAGTATTTTAAAATTTACTAAATGAACAAAGATTATGTATTATAAACCCCAATATTTCTCATACAACACCCTTATAATGGTATTGTATTATTAATCTTTATTTAGGAAACATATATCTTTCACTAAATATGTGCAATGTCCACATGTCCCATTTATACAATGTTAAGGTCTCATGTGAAACATTCTGCTCTACCTGTAGTCATAAAATAATTATCATCTATTAAACTCACTATTATTATAATAAGTGTGCTTTAAATATATAAATGGAAAATAACTTATTATTGTCCATGAACGTGTACACCTTAAAATATTATAAAGAATCCTTAAATAAAATAAGAGGTATATAAGACAAGAGAATTTCATGTCCAATAGAACAACGAAATTAGTAGTATCTAAAAGATACAATATTAAACGAACAACCTATTTTTAGCATCCCATATACATTCTTACAATAGGTTGTATAAAGAAAACATATTGTCTGCTATTCTTATGGTGACAGAAAAAGTTAATTAATCCTAAATACTTATTAACAAATTTGTATTATATCCTCCAAAAAGTAAACGAAATAACTACAAACCACAGAGATACTGGTTATAACATTTACACTAAGCATTATACCTTTAACTTGGGCACATAAAACTTCTTTATAGGCATTACATTTTAAATAAACATGTTCATCATTAACACTATATTTTTGAATTATACTTTGTGTTCGATTGTAAGTGCAGTTGGTTCACCTACACAGACACTAGCTCGTTTTTTGACTTCTTTTTTACAGCCGCATTTAACAACGATGTCATCATATGTTAAAGATGCTAATCATTTTCTTGACTAAGAATGATATTTTGGTGTGGTTTTGATTGAACACCAATTTCTCCAGCATTAGCTTCTATTTTTATGGAGGATTTGGAAAATAAAATTTTGACTTTAGCAGTTAAAAAACCATCTATATGGCTGAGGTATGTTGATGATACCTTTGTTATTTGGCCTCATGGTAAGCATGCTCTTGATGACTTTTTTAATTTTTTAAACTCTCTTCACAACAATATTAAATTTACCATGGAAATAGAAAATAATAATCAATTACCTTTTTTAGATGTTTTGATTGAAAGAAGGGAAGATGGTTCTTTATCCCATGGTATATATATAAAACCAACACACACTGGGAGATATCTGCATTTTTCCTCTCATCACCATCCTGCACAACTATTTTCAGTGGCAAAGACACTATTGGATAGAACAAAGAGACTTTCTGATGATAGCCATTTTCACCGGGACCTTTTTGCTACTAATAAAATGCTTCTTCATAATGGTTTTAATTACAAAATTATTAATAGGGCTTATACATATCAAAAGAAAAAAGATTTTGATAAATCAAAAATTAAGACAACTTTGCCATATATTAAAGGAGTAACTGATAGAATTGGTAACATTTTAAAGAATAATAATATTCACACAATTTACACTACTTATAAAAACATTAGTGAAATATTTCCTCTTCCTAAATATAAAATTGCTTTGGAGTGTCATGGTGTGTATGAAATTCCATGTAGGGTCTGTCCACAAACATATATAGGACAGACTAATCGTAGAATAAATATTAGAAAGGAAGAACACATACTGCCAGTGAGAGAAAAATCCAATTCATCAGCTATTTATTCTCATATTAAATTAACAAATCATGATATCAATTTTGAAAAAAACAAATATTTTAGCAAAAATTGAACAATATGACCAGAGATTGCTAAGAGAAGCTATAGAGATTTTTAAAAGGCCCAAGAGCATAAATGAAAGGTGTGAGTTAAAGAAGATTAACAACATTTGGAAGAAACTATTGGAAGAGAAAATAAATTTTAAAACTTCTCAACCAATAGAATTTAAATATGAGGAGAAAGAAAACGATAAAAACGATTTTAAATCTCACATGCATTCTTATGATTTGAGAAAGAGGACGCTCTGAGGAAGGTACTTGATATTGTACTGAAACGTCAGCATTTAGCTTTTTCACTACATGGAATATCCCGCAAATAGTAATAATAATTGTGATGTCTTACGATCCATGATGATTTTTCTATCATGACGTCATTTAAGGAATGACTGCGGTACTAAACTATTATTGTCTGTGGTATGAATGGTAACTGTAACTAGTAAACAAATACTTTGGATAGCGCTAATTCGTTCTTAAAATCATAACAAGTTTTTAGCTGGTTTTGTTATTCTAGAGACTAAAACACTACACCAGTTTTGGCGACGAGGATGGGATACGCGAGATACAAAAAATATATATTATATTTTAATTCAACAGTGTTCTTTATAATATTATTCTGAATCGTACGTAGGACGCCGAATATTTTATTTTTTTTTTGTTACCCAAACTTTGTTTTCTATTGGATTTATAATGGCAACTATTGGGTCTTTAGCACCTTTCGACGTTGACTCACCGCAAATGTGGGATACATACGCGTCACAGGTAAATTTCTTTTGTGAAGCTAATAATATTATTGCTGACGAAAAGAAACGTGCAACACTCCTCGCTGTCTGCGGACTACGAACGTTAAGTATTCTTCGATCTCTTTTATCACCTGCGTTGCCTCATGACAGGTCATATCAAGAAATAGTAAATATATATTAAAACAGTATTTTAATCCACAACCTTCCGTTATTTACCAACATTTTCAATTTCACCGTCGTTGGCAACGAGAAGAAGAAAATGTGAGTGCATTTTTAGCCGACCTTCGATGTTTGGCAGAGAGCTGCGATTTTGGTCTTTCATTAACAGAGCATCTTCGAGATCAATTTGTCTGTGGACTTCGTGATGAAACTATACAGCGCAAATTATTGACAGAAGAATCTTTAACATTAGAGATAGCTATACAGCGTAGCTTAGCTGCTGAATCTGCATTAGTACAGGTGCGTAAAATCCGTGCCACAAACACTCCCATGTCGACTGTTGATCTTATTCAGCGAAACAGATCAACCTTACCTCGCAAAAATGTTTCTAGGTTTTCACTGTCTTCACAAACATCCCCTACACACAAAAGGAACATTGGTGCATCTCAATCGGGATTTCCACTTTGCTATGGTTGTGGCAGTCAACACAATCGAGTGGAATGCCCTTTCAAGAAAACCAAATGCCATTTCTGCCAGAAAATAGGTCATCTACAGCGTGTATGCCGAGCAAAACAATGTACTATTCCTGGATCTGCAAACCAATGCATGACAGTAATGGAGACAGATGATGATGTAAGTCATATCCATGAAATACGCCATGATGCTTCAACACCTAAATCCTCCGCACATGTGTACATTAATGGCAAGGAATGTAAAATGGAAATTGACTCAGGATCAGAATATTCTATTTTATCTTCTGACACACTATCTGAATTGTGCAATGGAAAAATACCTGAACTACATCCAGTAACAATTACATTACGAGATTTCCAGCACCACTCAATATCATTCAAGGGATATTGTGTTGTACATGTTCAATATGGTGTATATTCATGCCATCTACGCTTATTAATAACAGAGAGTCCCTGTACAAACCTGTTAGGACATGAATGGTTCACACCTCTAGGTATTTCATTAACTGGAGTCCATCTAATTACCGAACCATCTATTCAAGATATCATTAATGAATTTCCACAAGTTTTCAGCTCATCTATAGGAACTTACAAGGGTCCAGCTGTATCATTGCCAGTTGATCCTAAATTTCCCCCAATCAGGCTACGATCCCGGCCACTACCACTTGCTATGAAACCTAAGGTGGATGTTGCTTTAGATACTCTGCTCTGTGATGGGATCATTGAACCAGTGGAAAACCCTGTATGGACAACACCAGTAGTACCGATTCTTAAACCAACAGGAGAGGTGAGATTATGCGGTGACTACAAAGTGACAGTCAACAGAGCTCTTCAGAATCACCCATATCCTATACCTGCGGTACATCATCTTCTGACATCTCTTCCTCCTAGTTCTATCTTTGCAAAAATTGATTTAGCTAAGGCCTACCTACAACTTCCAGTTGATGATATATCTGCAAACATACAGACAATCATCACTCATCGAGGAGCCTTCCGCGTAAAACGTCTACAGTTCGGAATCTGTGTTGCACCCGGAATGTTTCAATGCATTATAGACAATTTACTTGGAAACATTTCTAGAGTTTTTCCATATTTCAATGACATATTAATTTGTGCATCTTCAACAATTGATCTATGTTCAAAATTACGTAATGTGTTTAAAAGGTTAGCAGACAGTGGATTGCGGGCCAATAAAGAAAAATGTGTATTTGGAGTAGATTCTGTGGAATTTCTGGGTTATACAATTGACTGTAAAGGCCTGCATCCATCTCCAAGTAAAACAACTGCAATTCAAAATGCTTGCTCTCCTAGGAACAAAATAGAACTGAAAGCATTTTTAGGTCTTATAAATTTTTATAACAATTTCCTTCCAGATCGTGCAACAGTAGCTGAACCTTTACATCGTTTATTACAGACAAATGCTACATGGACTTGGACACCACAACATGAAAAACCCTTTCTTAAACTTAAAGAGGCATTGATGTCCAATAATGTTCTAGTTCCATTTGACCCTCACCAAAGCATTCTACTTACATGTGATGCTTCGCCTTATGGAGTAGGTGCAGTACTAAGTATGCAATATCCTGATGGATCATCCGCTCCAGTTGCTTTTGCTTCACGGACATTGTCTAAGGCTGAACGAAACTATGCACAAATTGATAAAGAAGCTTTGGCAATAATATTTGGCGTGAAACGTTTTCATCATTTCCTATTCGGAATTAAATTTAACATTTGTACTGATCATCGTCCGCTGCTTGGCATTTTTCCCTCGGATAAACCAACACCAATAATTTTATCACCACGAATGCAAAGATGGACACACATCCTCAATGCATATTCTTTCAAACTGGAATATAAACCAGGAAAAAAAGTTGCAAATGCAGACGCGTTGAGCAGATTTCCACTTCCATCAACCGAATGCGACAATCCAAACATGAATGGTGTCTTTTTCTTGGAGGAATTGGAAGATCCTCCTGTAACTGCTGAACAAGTCGCACATGCAACACGAAAAGACTTTTTGTTATCAAGAGTAAAGAACTATATTTTCACTGCCTGGCCAAGCAGAAACACAGACACTAAACTTCAACCTTTTCTTATAAGACGCAATGAGTTATCAACACACAAAAACTGTTTGCTTTGGGGGTCACACGTAATTATTCCTTATTCTCTACAGAGAATTGTTCTTAACTGAACTTCATTTGGGTCATTCTGGCATCGTGAGAACCAAAGCATTAGCAAGGTCATACGTATGGTGGCCATCAATGGATAGGGATATTGAGAATCTTGTGGGCAAATGCAAAAATTGTCAAGTCATAAGACATGCTTGCCCCCGTGCTCCAATTCACCCTTGGGAACCACCATCCACACCATGGTCACGACTGCACGTAGATTTTGCAGGCCCAATCGATGGGCAAATGCTCTTTATTGTTGTTGATGCCTATTCAAAATGGGTGGAAGTGCGCAGAATGCCTAAAACAACCTCAGTTGCAACAGTCACAGTACTACGAGAACTATTTTCTACCCATGGAATACCAGAGTGTGTAGTTTCGGACAATGGACCCCAGTTTGTATCTACAGAGTTTTCTACTTTTCTTGCTAGTAATGGAATTCGCCATGCACGAATCGCACCTTACCACCCATCAAGTAATGGTCTTGCGGAGAGGGCTGTCCAGTCTGTGAAGGAGAGCCTAAAGCGTATTACTCATGGAAATTGGGAGCAACGTATTGCCCGATACCTTTTGGCTCAGCACATAACTCCATCTACAACTACAGGTTTGAGTCCAGCCGAAATGCTTTTTCATCGACGCCTTCGTACATGCCTAGACTTCCTTCATCCAGATAGAGCCCCAAAGTCAGCACCATACAAACATCATCGGTTAAGTGAATTCCAACCAGATGACACAGTATTTACACGAGCAGCAGGAAGGGGTTCTCCATGGATTCCTGCCATGGTAGAACAGCGTACAGGCCCTCTGTCATATGAAGTACGAACTGATCTGGGTTTACAACATAAGCACATTGATCAGTTGCGCTCAAGAACAGTGGACACTCTTCCAACTATCTCATCTCCTGCTGAGGAAACACCACTTGCCCATAATTCTCCACCCAGTGTGACATTGGAAAACACAAATAACCCGAGTTCAACACATTTCCATCCTACATCTCCAATTCAAACTCCAAAGGCTTACAGAGAACACTCTCAACGTCAATGCCATCCACCAGTGCATTTCAAGGATTATGTTACATACTAAGGGGGAAGGAGTGTGATGTCTTACGATCCATGATGATTTTTCTATCATGACGTCATTTAAGGAATGACTGCGGAACTAGACTATTATTGTCTATGAATGGTAACCGTAACTAGTAAACAAATACTTTGGATAGCGCTAATTCGTTCTTAAAATCATAACAAGTTTTTAGCTGGTTTTGTTATTCTAGAGACTAAAACACTACAATAATATGACATCTTTTATCCGTGAAAACAATAGAATTAACATTATTCATCTTTACGGGAAAGATTGGTTTACAGAATGGAAGTGTTTTGAAAGAATGTGTGTGAAGAAAATTAAAGCCGTTTATGATCTTCAATTTTTACTCAACTGTAAAAGAAATGGACTTTATCCTAGCTGTTGTAAAATTTCCTTCCATACGCATACGAATAAAATTGACGCAGTTTTGAATAAGGCAAATTTTGATATTTTAACTTCTTTTATTAGAAATACAAGAAAAAAGTTAGACTTTTTAGATAAAAAATTGTTACAACTCCGCCTTTTATTAAGTAATACTTTTGATCCAACATTATGGTCAATTTGTGATGAAATCGTTTATTTTAGAGTGACTAAAGAAGGTGATTTTAAATTTCGAAGGCAAATGAATAAATTTAACAAACTACTTACAAAGAAACAGGAAATACTATCTTTGTCTTTGTCTGAACGAGGAAGTGTGCACGCTGTAAAGAATTTATCCGATAGAAAATTATCAGACTTTGAACTAAAAGTTTTAAATAAAGGTTTTAATTTTGCAATAACACCAACAAAATTACCTTTTGAGGATATTATTTGCAGAGTGGAAAGTAGTCTATCAAAAATACCTTGCGGGGATGCAGATATAGTGAGGGGGAAAATATACGATATTTTAAATAAGGCAAAACCACCTAAAACTAATTTATCAATTAATGAAAGAAGAGCTTTGTTTGCTTTAAAAAATGACAAATCTATTACTATTCTTCCGGCAGATAAGGGTAATACTACAGTAATTTTAAATAAGGCTGATTATTTTAAAAAAATACATGATTTATTAAATGATAATATTTATAAAAAAAATTATAGAGATCCTATGACTTATCTTGAAAAGAAAACTAAAGCATTAATTTATTCTACTGATCTAGATTTAGAAACAAAGATACAGCTTACTCTGAGGGAAAAATCTTCTTTTTATCCAAAAGTATATGGTTTACCAAAAGTTCACAAGCCAGATATTCCATTGAGACCGATTGTAAGTGCAGTTGGTTCACCTACACAGACACTAGCTCGTTTTTTGACTTCTTTTTTACAGCCGCATTTAACAACGATGTCATCATATGTTAAAGATGCTAATCATTTTCTTGAGCTTATCCGGGATATTAAATTGACTAAGAATGATATTTTGGTAAGTTTTGACATTGTTTCACTTTTTACTAGTGTACCTGTAAATGAAGCGATTCAAGTTTTAAAAAATATTCAGTTGCCTAATTTTGCTGTGGTTTTGATTGAACACTGCTTATCGAATACATTTTTTTGTTTTTGATGGGCAGATGTATAAACAAACATCAGGTCTAGCTATGGGTTCACCAATTTCTCCAGCATTAGCTTCTATTTTTATGGAGGATTTGGAAAATAAAATTTTGACTTTAGCAGTTAAAAAACCATCTATATGGCTGAGGTATGTTGATGATACCTTTGTTATTTGGCCTCATGGTAAGCATGCTCTTGATGACTTTTTTTAATTTTTTAAACTCTCTTCACAACAATATTAAATTTACCATGGAAATAGAAAATAATAATCAATTACCTTTTTTAGATGTTTTGATTGAAAGAAGGGAAGATGGTTCTTTATCCCATGGTATATATAAAAAACCAACACACACTGGGAGATATCTGCATTTTTCCTCTCATCACCATCCTGCACAACTATTTTCAGTGGCAAAGACATTATTGGATAGAACAAAGAGACTTTCTGATGATAGCCATTTTCACCGGGACCTTTTTGCTACTAATAAAATGCTTCTTCATAATGGTTTTAATTACAAAATTATTAATAGGGCTTATACATATCAAAAGAAAAAAGATTTTGATACATCAAAAATTAAGACAATTTTGCCATATATTAAAGGAGTAACTGATAGAATTGGTAACATTTTAAAGAATAATAATATTCACACAATTTACACTACTTATAAAAAAATTAGTGAAATATTTCCTCTTCCTAAAGATAAAATTGCTTTGGAGTGTCATGGTGTGTATGAAATTCCATGTAGGGTCTGTCCACATACATATATAGGACAGACTAATCGTAGAATAAATATTAGAAAGGAAGAACACATTCTGGCAGTGAGAGAAAAATCCAATTCATCAGCTATTTATTCTCATATTAAATTAACAAATCATGATATCAATTTTGAAAAAACAAATATTTTAGCAAAAATTGAACAATATGACCAGAGATTGCTAAGAGAAGCTATAGAGATTTTTAAAAGGCCCAAGAGCATAAATGAAAGGTGTGAGTTAAAGAAGATTAACAACATTTGGAAGAAACTATTGGAAGAGCAAATAAATTTTAAAACTTCTCAACCAATAGAATTTAAATATGAGGAGAAAGAAAACGATAAAAACGATTTTAAATCTCACATGCATTCTTATGATTTGAGAAAGAGGACGCTCTGAGGAAGGTACTTGATATTGTACTGAAACGTCAGCATTTAGATTTTTCACTACACGGAATATCCCGCAAATAGTAATAATAATATGACATATATATATATATATATTTAAAAAAAACTGTTAATGTGAAATAAACATTATTTAAGACGTTAAAATATTACTTTGTAAAGAAATATTACAATTAATTTTTGAAAAAATATAAGTTTTAAAAAAGATAAAAAAGAAGATTATTAGTATAATAATTAATATTATATTGGAAATGCTTTAAAATAATAGTGTATTGTATGCAGGACATACAAAATATATTCGGAAAATTATTTAAAAGAATATTTAAAACTACAAGAATATGTATTATCAAACGTTGTGTTGTACTTAAGAACTTTGACCTATAGGAAATTTAACTGAAAGAAGTGAAGTTTTTTAGAAAAGGTATGTCATAATAGAGGATTTAAAAATGCATTTAATAATTACTGTCAGAAATAAAAGAAGAACCTGAACTATTTGTATGGCAATAGGAGATTTCACAAGTCGACTTACTTTTCTTCATTTTCTTTATTCTTAAAAAAATCGTCGGACATGTCATAAAAGGGAAATTATCGGAGCATGTATAATTTTGTTTGTGTTAAAGGAAGATGTTTTTGTCAACAAATGCTGCAGTATGAAAAGGACATTTTCCATAAGTTGTGTAAATATGAATTTTAAATTTTATTTCTACTAACTTTTCATAATATTTAAAAGTATAAAAGTTTAGGAATATTAAAACAGTAAATTATTTGCTAACCTAGAAATTAGTTATTATAAAAGAAAATAAAAAAAAGTTTATATATATATATTTAAATTTAAAGTATGATATGGAATGAGTGATATTTAAATAATGTTTTATTTAGTTCGTGATCCAGAGATATTAATGGAATAATCGTCAAGGAATACATATTATTGATGGTAACACTTATAAAATTATTGATCATTTTACTATGTATTGATTTAGTGTATATTTTAATGTGGATGTATGAAATGTTTATGAAAAACACAATACATACACATAGTTTTAATTCGTTTATTCATGTTATAAAATATGCATACTTTTAATAATATTATAAGTACATTTTAATATAAGGGAAATATAATTATATGATTCTATTATAACGGAATTTAATGTTTATTTTAAGTGATCAAAATAATAAACCGCAATATTGATACTGATTGTATTTATGTGTAAATTTACTAATGAATAAAATAGTCTTTTCTTATCGATTGGTTAGATAGTTATTTCAGACATGAATTTATTTATTATTATAAGAATGTAAGAATAGATTTTAGCGATGTAAGCTTAGTAATAAGTTAAATAGAACTAAGATAATATTTTTAGGTAAGATTTGTTTATATTGGTATAAGTATAGATGATAGTGATTATTGTGCAAGTATAGATAACTTAGTCCTATAACTTGTATTTGGTCATGGTAGTGTTATTTTCTGTATGTTGAAGTTGTAATGTTCCATAGAGCTGAATAGCTAGCTGGATATTATATTTATCGGTAAAGGTGATGAACTAAAATAGCCATACCTTATTTATAATACACTGTGATCATGATGGTTATTTAATAGAAGTGCTATTTAATTAAAATCTGATTTATTTCATATACTCACATGTATTTACTATCAATATTGCTTGAATAGTATTGTAAAGAATAGTATTTTAAAATATGAAATGATGAATAAGTTTAAAATGCAGAATTGTTGTTAAAAATATAAGATGGGTTATATTGTTTAAAAGTAAAGATGATTGAAGATAAAGAATACAAGATGGTAACTTGCTAATAAAGAATCATAAACTTTTTATGTTTGGGATTCATTATTATTTATTATAAATAAATAAATAATGAATGAAATACGTTTTATAAAACATATTATTTAATCATTAAATTTTAACGAAATGCAATATTAATGCATATTTTTACAAGAAAGAGAAATATACATAAATCATATTTGAAGAATGCAAGTGATCATAATTTTATATTATTATTATTTTAGAATAATACACATCAATGTTTACACTTATTTGACGTCATATTGAGGAATAATAAGCATTTAAATTAATGAGTATATTATTATTTAATATTATTTATACTATGAGTAAGTTAAGAATAATCATAAGATATAATAAAAGGGTTTTTATATAACTAAATAATAAAAGATAAATTCAAAGTGAATAAATAATTTAAACAACACTTTTGTAATATAATAATTTTTAAAATTAATGGAGGCCATAAAGAAGTTATGGTAATATTTCAGTAATAAAAATTTTATAAAGTAAACTTTTTGTATTTAATATTTTATGTAATTCATTTTTTTTTTTTTGCAAAATTAACTAAAAGAGAGTAAGACAAAGTACATGCATATTGTACATACTGTATATAATTTATAGTTAAAGTGTATTAATAAATTTAAGTTTTGTTATAAATCTTGGTGTTGACTCAATTTCTTCACATCACAATTGCATAATCACAGATAATTATAATAAAGACATAATATTTGCACATCACAAATAAGATTGTTATTTAAGAATTATAATGTCTTTTATTGATATATTTTATTTAAGAAGTTTTACTTATTACATTATTCTAATGGTCATGGAAGAATTACCTAAGATTTACATTAAATTTTATTAAGAATGATTACCACATATTCTCAGATTATAATATTATATCATATATGTGTACTTAAGCTGTCAGATGGATAATAGAAAATTATATTACATTGTTATTATTTGTTATACATAAGTAATGTTACTAGTAGAAAAGATATAAGATTAAATTAGAGATTAAAGATTAGTATGAGTAGTATTGTTATTATTATTATTATTATTATTATTATTATTATTATTATTATTATTATTATAATTATTATTATTATTATTATTATTATTATTATTATTATTATTATTATTATTATTATTATTATTATTATTATTATTATTATTATTATTATTATTATTATTATTATTTAATTGTAGTTAGGAATGATATTAAATCCCTTATCATACTTGATTACAAGAGTTATACTTAAGTTAGAAGTAATTTAAAAGAGCCTGAGATAATTTGAGCTAAATCAATTTTATGAAAATATTTAGATTTATTTATTAAGAGTCATTTACTTAATTAATTCTGATTAAAGATGTAATAGTACTATAAATGTAGCATTTAAGAAATAAGAGTAGGGATAATATTATTATGCCATTAAGGTAATATCCAGTGGGATGTTGGTTTAATGTATTCGCTTTGCCATTTGTAAACTCACTTCATAGTCTCATGATTTAATTAGATAGTCATTTATTTAATTTTATAATACAGAATTATATTATTATTTATTAGTTAAGCTAATTTGACTGAGCATTACACAACCACATTTCCAAACTGTGACCCACCTCGACTGCAAGATTCAAACCTCCATTATTCAAGACCTTTATTTGTTTTAAGGTAAATCTCAGGTGCCAGATAGTTATGAGTCCTAATGTGTTTGGACAGTAGGCACGTAATCCAATGGTTGAAATACCCCATGACTAGATCAATCAAAAAAAAAACTCTAACACCTTGACCGATGAATATTAAATTTTAAAGATAATTTGTTTTTAAATAAGCATTTATTATTCTAATTTTAATTACTTATATGAAACTTAATTAAATAAAAGAATGACTTATCATAACTTCACACTCACACATATGCAATAGCAATATAATATAGCAAAGAATATTAAATAATACATATCATTTTAAAATACATGAAATCAATATAACTTATCCTAAAGCATTAACATACATGACATTTCAAAACACCACATTAATAGTTCTTTTTGCATGCTATAGAGTTCATTATTAATTGACTCTGGAAGGCTTCAAATTATTGCAATGACTACTTTAACTATAAATGGAAATAAGAAATGTTATTTATTACCTAGGATTTGAATGTGGACTTCTTGCTGGTTATTACTTCATGTGAAAATATTTCTCACAGGTTGGATTTGAGGTTTTATATTTGTAAAGATTTAATTCATAGTATTCTGTCGAATTATTCTTCAATACCCTTAGATATTGAAAGTGGATTTTCAAGTTGTTAGGCAGGCATTATGTTTCCTGGGCCGGTTGCCTGTTTCATCAGACTCAGTCTGGAGAGAAGTTGTATGATTCAAGTGGCTGTTAGCACTGCATGACATTTATTAACAAATGCATGAGAAGACTGTCTGAGAACTGATTGAGTAACTGATTGAATGATTCAACTGATTGTGAACTCAACTGCTGATTGATGAAAATGTGGACTATTTATATGATGACCTGTTGTCACTTTTATAATTGGTTTTTATGTCCACCAGCTATATTTGTTGTTGAAATTCCTTCACTGTTTTGAATACATTCCTTAGATAAACTTTTGATTACATGTTTTCATTTGGTAGCCATTGTAAATTTGTTGTTTTGTGTATTTTTAATTTGTAGCCATTGCAAATTCTGTGTTTATGTCAATGAACATATACAATATTTAAATCTTTGAGAGACTTTCCAATTACATGCTTTTATTTGTTTTCTCTTTAATATTTTTGATACACAAACATTTATTTTACTATTCCTTATATTTTCAATCACTATTAGTGCACATATATAATTAAAATCACTTCATTATTTAGTTTTTTAAATTACTTTCTTTTTTTCTTTCTTTAATAATTTAAATAGAAAGAGCTACATTTTTAATTTTATGTAAAACATTCATTTAAACTGCTATAGTTTTAACATTTCTAAGCCAAATACTTTTCCCCAAACTACTTTTAAATTAATTCATAAAATTTTATGAATGATGCAGGGTTTAATTTTCCCCCAGGCTAACAATATTTTCTTCTTTCTTTATTTATTAAAAACTATAAACTTTTATATTAAACTTCCCTTTATTAATTTTTTAACTATTTATTATCAAATTGAAAGTTTACATTGTTTTATAATATTTTTTATTCTTAATAATTTTTAGTCAAAAATTATTATATGTACAGCTAAGATATCAGTAGAATATTTATATATAACAAAAACAAGTCAGATGATATATATATAAAGTATTATAGTTATGTAGATGATGTATTTATTTGTCGAAAAAATGATATAATAATCGAATTATTTAATGAATTAAATTAGATTAAGTATGTAATGTGGGTTATAACTCAAGAAAAATACAATTCAATAAAATTCTTGGATATTTGAGTTATGCGTAATGAATACAATTTGGATTATTTTATGTCAGTTAAACCAATTGAAACTCGTGATTTTATTCCATATGAATAACATGTACCTGTAATCCATACATTGTCTGGATTAAAGCCATTCTTATTTCAAAGTGAAAAATTATGCAAATATTCTAGTGATAAAATAAAAATAATAAATTTATTTGTTAATGATTTGTTGAAAATTAGTTGTCATAAAAATGCTATTATTAATATTATTAAAAAAATTAAAAGAAATCTACAGTGTGATGAAACTAAAACTGAAAATAATATCAAAATGAAATGCATTCCAATGCCATTTATATTGGAAGAGGAGGTCAAGTTTATTAGGAGAATTTATAATGGATTGTGGTATATTGCTTTTTACCCAACAAATAATACAAATAGATTTTTTAATGACTCTAAAATTCAAAATTAAAATTTTAGTCAGAACTGTATTATATATAAATTGATATGTAAATGTGACTTACAATATATCGGTGAATGTAAATGTACATTGGAGAAAAAATATAAGGAGCATATGCTTTTATATACTAGAATTCAAAAAGAGAAACAATAAGGAAATGATGTAAATAAACCTTGATCATCTTTTATATTTGATCATAAAAATCTTCAAAAATATGGATTTAAATTTGATTATACAAATATAAAACATATGCAAATAGTACATTGCCACAATAAACAAAATAAATGAGGCTATGTTGAATTCACACAATTATCAAATGTTAATGTATCAGCAATCATGAAATGTTAAAATAACAGAATTGTGGGAGAACTAAACAAAATTGAATTATGGTTATTGTGGAAGGATGTCTCATTTTGATTATTCAATGGCATGTAGTTCATAAAGATTAGAAGATGTATAGTGAAAATACTTCTAATAAAATAACTATAATTTATGTGCGTTTTACTGTATTTTAATATATATATATATATATATATATATATATATATATATATATATATATATATATATATATATATATATATATATATATATATATATATATATATATAAGAGAGAGAGAGAGAGAGAGAGAGAGAGATAGATAGATAGATAGATAGATAGATAGATAGATAGATAGATAGATAGATAGATAGATAGATAGATAGATAGATAGATAGATAGATAGATAGATAGATAGATAGATAGATAGATAGATAGATAGATAGATAGATAGATAGATAGATAGATAGATAGATAGATAGATAGATAGATAGATAGATAGATAGATAGATAGATAGATAGATAGATAGATAGATAGATAGATAGATAGATATGTGTGTGAGTAAATTGCAATTATAATTTTAAAATTGCATGGAAACTATTATTTAAATAATAAGTGTAATAATGCTCAAGGCTAAGTGGGTTTATGAGTAACCATTAGAAAACAGGCAACACTAAGTGTGGAATCCCACTTTATATTTTGTTCCAATATATATATATAAAGACTAAAGTGTGCAACTTGACCACAGAGATTAAAATTATTGTTTAAGGATTGTCATGCATGTTAAACAATAAGCAAAAAAAAAAAAAATAAATTTTACTTTATACTATGTTCTGCGTTGTGAAGTGTTCATTTCATGTTAATATGGTCTTATATATAGTAATGTTATTATATAAATGTTGTTGAATCAATAATATATTTAATTAAATAATTCTGTATAAATTATAATAACAAATTCATAAATAAAAGTTGAAAAGCAGATACTATTTCTTACAACATAACCGATATATAATAATTAAATCATGCCTATACAATATGAGCTTCAATCTCCGAAATGATGTTTAAAGGAGTCATTAACAAGAAGCAAACATTTGTTATTTATATAATTTGTTTCAATCACATTGCCTATATAAGTAAGATCAAACAGATAATCCATTTATAAATATGTAAACTCTATTATATTTGTTTCTTATTACATAGAAATATTTTTATGATTACACTGACAAGTAATAATTTTATAATAAGCAAAACGGAACATTTTTGTTGTAAAAACACAAACAAGAGGATTAATTAGTGGATGGCAATTTGCAATCAACAAAGTTGTTCTAACAAATATGAAAGGAAAATTCCACATACCGCTCAAAAATGTTACAAATACAGGGGGTCCATAGCATATTACAAAACATATAAAAATAAAAAATAGAATTTTTGTTATTCGTATATTTTCTGTAAATCGTTTGTTTACTGTTGTGGATGATACCATGTTTTTTAAACTAAGCTTAGAATCTCTAATTACATTATAAACTTTGTAATAACTAAAAGCTATAATAGGAACATTACATATATATAAAAAGATTCCTAAAGAAATAATACAGACTAAGCCATTTTTATGAAAATCAATATAACATTCCCTTATAAGAAGATTGAATTTGAAGAGAAAAAACTTGGAAAATACGATAACACTTGTGACACTTATTGACATAGTCCAAAGAATGATGATTATCAGTAACGTATTTCTTTTAGTATATAAGCGTTTATAAATGTCAGAGGACTGACAAAGAATAACATATCGATTTAAAGCTATTTGAGAAAAAGTAAAGAACATCACTATAACACTTGTGCACCAGATCCAAAATAATAAATCACATCCTTTATTCATATCTACTACATTTAACACAACATGGTAAAAAAAGCAAGGGGAACCAATTCCACCCATTAAAAAGTCACTTAAAGCTAAGTTTCCAATAAATAAATTTGGTACTGTTCTTAAATTAGGAAAAAGCATCAACGAAATGATAATAAATGAATTACCGATCACCGTGGATATCAATGATATAAAAGTGATAGTGAGATCAAAGTAGTCAAATAAATCAAGTTTGAAAAAGAAAGCAATCGATTTATTTAACATTGTAGTATTTGTGTTTTCTTCCATTAATTACCTAAAGAATTGAAAAGATAAAATAATTTAATAAAAACAACATTAATAATAATAATAATAATAATAATAATAATAATAATAATAATAATAATAATAATGATGATGATGATGATGATGATGATGATGATATTTTTATTGTTATTATTATTAGTTTTGGTAAATGGAATAAGGTAATTTGTTATAGTATTCAAATTATGCACATACGCGTACATACATATTTATGACAAATTATATAATTAATACATCAAACAACAATAAGTTTATTAATCCATTTAAATATTATCAACTTTACTGTGAAAATAATTTCGATACATTTTATTATTCATATTATGTGTGAAATAGGATGACAGAAATATTTTTATCACATGATTGCTGTTAAGCACCTTCTAAATGCTTACCTTTTTGTCTATATGTCTAACTCTATCTATTTTATTTATCAATCTCAATTTATCTATCTACATTTATAATTTTTTTATATGTAAAGTATATATATATAAACAAAAAAGACATAAATCCAAAAAATAATATTATCTTTCAACCAGAAGACCAATCTTCTGGTTGAAAGATAATATTATTTCTTGGATTTATAAGTCTTTCTTTTGTTTTTATATGTATTTCCTTTGGTTATATATATATATATATATATATATATATATATATATAATATATATATATATATATATATATATATATATATATATACGTAGCAATCTCACTATTTATTTATATATTGTGACTTTTGGCTTTGCCAAAAAAGCTAATAATGTTTCATTATTACTAATATTTAAGTAAAAAAAAATAAATATTGAAAACAAAATATTAAGTTCAACTTTCTCTGTGAATTATATAAGCATAGACAAGTCTAAATAAACAATGATTAAAATATTTATGTCATAAAGAGACAATACTTAATTTTGATTTACTAATTTTCTAAACAATATTTATTTTACAATTAAAGTAGACGTTAAAATGTTAAATCTAAAATGTAGCTAATAATAGTAGAGTAGTTTTATTTTTAATGCAATTTAGAATAACTAGATTACCGCTTGTATTAATGATAATATTAATTAAGTTAATATACTGTTAAAATTAATGGAGTAGTTGTTATAATTCTAATAAAATATTTATTTAAATAAATTCCTAATAGTAATTAGTCAATTTTTATAAATAAAAGTATTAAAATTAAGATAGAGATTAAATTTAATTGATTTATTAAAAACTAGGTTATTCGTTTATTGCGGTTCAAGTTACTTTAAATTTGATAGTAATATGATAGGGAATGATTTCTAAATGTGACAATGAGCATGCTTGTAATAATACGTTAAATTTTATTTGTTAATCATAATACTTCTTAGTTTGTATTATTTAATAGTTTTCGAGTACTTTTATTTGATTAAAACTTTTAATTATCTTAAAATTTAATAGAGTTTAAAAGTTAATAAAATTAGGTAATATTTATTTAATGTATTTTTTAAATACTTTATTTAACAATATAACTTTGTTGGTATAAAATTCCTAGAGTGTCCTATGATTGTCTAGCAGTTTTGTTACTTAAATTAGGGTCAAACAATAAAAAATAAACAATCAATTGTTAATTTAACGATGTAAACATTAATAGAAAATGAGGAATTTTGTCAATCAGAATATTTGACATTAGCAAGCTATAAAAAATTTTATATGCATGTAGGGAAGACGTGTATTAAAGGACAGCATTAGAAAAGGAAAAAAAAAAGTAGTTTGAAGAGAAGAGACGTTTATTTTTATTTCACCCATAAGAATTTGCAGACGAAGTTTAAACTTTAATCAGCAAAAAGTAAAGTATAAATTGTAATTTTTTTTTTTGTTAAAATTATAAATGAATATGTAAAATTATATTAGGTATTGATTCTCATCCAAAATTAATCAAAGGATTTTAATCAAAAGTTAATGAAACATTTTGTAAATAAGATATCATTTAATTTTTACTGATGATGAAAGATGCATTCCATTTAACTTACTTTAATTCAGTTACAAAATATGCAATGTTAACTGTTTGAATTTTTTTTTTGAAGCAGATTTATTGGAAGTAAACTGTTAACTACAATAATTTTATGATTCTGCTATAACTTGTTGAGATAATTATTCATCAGAAAGATGTATTTTTTTATATTTTGTCATGGATGAAATTATTTAAATAAATAGTTATTCGTGAAAAATAAAATTAAATGTATAAATGTATAAATTCTATACTAATGTTACATTAAAAGTCTTTTTATCTTGAAAGACAAATGGTTGTGAGAAAACCACTATTTTAAATATTGTGTTTGAGAAAAAAAACTTATTTGAACTGGAAATAAAACAATATGTATTAAATGCTAAAATTAAATAATTATGTGCATTATGTGATGTGAAATCAGTGTGATGTGTTAGGAAGTGTTGAAATGTTTTGTCAAATATGTGTTCATGAAATAATGACCATTCATTTACTCATTTACAATATATTTTTCTTTGTGTGTTCATGTTCAAAGTCTGTGCATGTTGGTGTGAAGACTTTACAGAAGAAACTGTCAAAGCAAATGTCTTTGAATTTTATGACCATTGTTTAGAGAACTTTCTTATGATTTAAATTACTTGCTGTCAGACCAGGAACTGTGCAAGATTAATATATATATATATATATATATATATATATATATATATATATATATATATATATATATATATATATATATATATATATATATATATATATATATATATATATATATATATATATTGAGACATAGATTGCAGAAGCTTTGATTATGTGGAGAAACTGAACTGATATCAGACCCACATAGCTATCTAGTTTGATAGGCTGAGTTTGAAGACATTTAGGTGTCTAAAAAATTCATGCTTGCAAACTGATAGAAACGTTTTGCATAAAATGCTTGGAGTTAATATTTAGGTCTAGTTTCTAACTCCTATCCCTTCACTGATGAGAGCAAATCAGCTTGAAATCAGCTAATCTGAGGGTGGAGCAAAATGAAAGAGACAGTGTATATTGACTCTGATGTTTATGTAAACAAATATGCTTGTTTGGATGTCTTGGTAAAGCTCCATCTATTGATCATTAATACAAGCGATAGCAGGTTTTTATATATATAAAACTTGTTTTGTTTTTTATAAATGTGCCTTTAAAGTTTTCTTGCAATGATATACATTGCAGAAGCTTTGATTATGTGGAGAAACTGAACTGATATCAGACCCACATAGCTATCTAGTTTGATAGACTGAGTTTGAAGACATTTAGGTGTCTAAAAAATTCATGCTTGCAAACTGATAGAAACGTTTTGCATAAAATGCTTGGAGTTAATATTTAGATCTAGTTTCTAACTCTTATCCCTTCACTGTTGAGAGGAAATCAGCTTGAAATCAATTTATTACAAGTAAAATTGTCTTAAGCAACTCAGAAGTTTTAAGAATTGATCAATAAATAATAAAATTATTGCAGAATAATTTGTCTGTAAAAGAACTGAATTAAAATATCTCATTTGAAAAAAAATATCTATAAAAGATTGAAGAGTAATTGGAAGAGGGAGAAAGTTTAACTTATAAAAGTTGAAGCTTAAACAGTTAAGAATAAATATTTTCTATCAAATTAAAAGTACTCTTTCTTTTCATTTAAACTATTAAAAGAAAAAAAAAGTCAAAAAAATCTTAAAACTAAAATTTAACAAAATAGTTACTATTTGTTTTACATAAATTAGATTGTAAACAATGAATTGATTATAAACCTAAACAAATAGTAAAATGTGTGTGTTAATTAAATGAAATATGAAAGTTAAATATTAAACAATAAATGACAGTGTTTATGTTAAAATAAATTCCCTCAAATATTGCAAATACTCAGAAGCTACATAAAAGAAATGAATTAGCAATGGCTACTAATTATAGAACCTATCAACAATTAATTAATTAAAATTTTATCAAAAATTTAATTAAAATCAGTGGACAGATTTTCAACAATTGATATAGCTGGAAGGTATACAAATTAACTAAGAGAAATAACAACAGGTCATCACATAAATAGTCAGTTTTTGATCATTCAATCAGTTCCTACAATCAGTCTTCAGTCAGTCTTCTCATCTATCCAGAATCAGTGTTTTATTCATGATAATGCAGTGTAGCAGTCATTGGAAGAATACGGCCAGATTCCAAGTCTCTGTCCAATGGAGCATCAGCAACCTACACAATAGAAATAATGCCTGCCTAATAAAGTAAAGCCACCAGAGATATCTAACTATCTTGAATAATAGTATCATCAAATAGCAATCATAGGAACTTCCACATGGCCCAAAATCCAAACAGTTGGTAAAAACTCACATAAAGCAGCAAACAGCAAGAAGTCAACATCCAAAATTATATAGATATTAAATAACATTTTTTATTCCATTTATGAAATTAATACCCCCATTGCAATAATTGGAAGTCTCTAGAGTCATTAAAACAAATAAACTCTATAGCATACATAAATTAATTACTGATGTGTGTGTTTAAATGTCATGTGTTTATTTAATGCTCTTTGTTATATTATATTATTTGATTTATTAAGACTGCATATAGTTATAGATAAAAAACATTGTTTCAGTTAATTAAGAATTTATAATAGAAGTTTCTATATTATAATAATAAACATTTCATTAAAATAAATTATCTTTAAAACTTAATATTTTGTCTGTCAATTCTTTTACCACTAATTAAATTTGTAATGTATTATATTATTATTTTGATTGAGCTAGTGGGGATTTCTTAGGCACTGAATTAATTTGTCAATCATTCAAGGTATGTTAAGTATCTTTTGGGGTAATTAACTGGCATCTGAAGTTTTATTTTGAAACACAAAAGTGCTTTGAATGATAGGTGTTCAATTTTGCATTTGAGAAGATTTGTGTCCTTGAAAGGTAGATGTCATTATGTATTTTTATATAGATCTGGCTTGGGTATGGGTACCTTATGTTTCTCTGCCTAATGGAAAGTCTGGATAAATACTTAAATTGCATTGGTGTAGATCAAATGTATAATTTTATAGTATATTTTGTATGTATAACAGTATGTCTTACAAGTTTGTTTCCACAAGTTTTTCTGCTTAAAATTTAAGTTTTACATTATAATGTATTGTAATTATTATAAACTATTTTATATTGTAATATTTTTTATATATTTTATGTATTATGGTCTAGTGTGACTGACAGAAGTTCATTTATTATTAGCATTAATGATACTATACATTATATAAAAATTTAGTATTAAGTTATTTTAAGTGTATTGTTATGACTTTTATTTTGAGAGATATATTTATAATGAATGTTATATGTTTATAAAAAATAATATATATATTTTTGTAATTTTAATTGATTAAGGCTACATTTTATTCATATTTGATGAGTATTATTATTTATTAATTTTACCCATCAATTTAGTATTATATTTGTCGAGAGTTTAGAATTACATATTTGACTTATGTTATTTGATCATTGTGCATTTTCAATGAATGCATATTTTATTTCCACCTTACAAGTTTGGAGATGAGCTTAGACCTCTCATTATTGTTGATATTCAAGTAATTTAGATATTATATTAGAACATATTTTATTGCCCTCAAAAAGTAGGTGCATATTCTGAATTTATGTCATCACATGTTAATATTTCATTAGCTTTCCTTCTTGAAAATATCTTCATAATTATATATATTTACCACTAGGGGTGATGTTGTTGATCGTTAGTATGTTGATTATTGACAATAAGTCTTGTTATTTTGAAGTGTATCATCTTCTTTAGGAACACTTTCAATTCCCAAAGTGTAGATTGAATGTTTTGATGTATAATCCATTTTGCTGTTGACTGAAATGCATGAAATAAAACAGATAATGATTTATTCAAAATTATAATTTGTTATTATTAGCACAAAATAACCAATGTAAATCATAATTATCATCATTCGGAAGCATGTCATTTTTGGTCGAGTAAGATCTAAAGAACACGTAGCTTTATTCAATGTTGGGACAAGTAGCATAATATGTGTTATATATGTGTAACCTCTGATATAATTAACGGCTTTAGAAAACTTTAAATATTAAAGCCCACTGAAATAAAAATATATATATAGTTGGTAAAAATCTATAAACTATAAAATTAATGCATTATTTACGACATGCATTTATATAGAAAGATAAAAAAGCAGGACCATAAACTTATTAATAATTTGGTAAAGTTCTATTGATTTCAAAATTTTATTGAAAATAATTATAAAAATAAGTATTTAATTTGAAGAGTAATTTTTTTTATAATTATTTTAAATTGCCAATTATGCTTCTCCACCTAAGACCATTATATGTCATGGTCGTTTAATACAGTCATTTAATGTGTTAACATAAATCAATTTGCAATTGGTAAAATATTTTTTTATAAGTAATTGCATAAGTCTGTTGAAAATCATTTTTTCTTTGTAAAACACTTTCATTATCTTTCATGTTTATAAAATTTTGTTCATTGTAAGAAAATGATATTTTGTTAGTTAATCTGGAGTTGTGACTTTATGATGTTCTTCATATTCTCTAAACCCAAATCCAAAAATCTAAATATTATGTATTTTATAATTAGAATATTTTCAAATATTTATTCACAATACAAAACATAATTTAAATGTTAAATCGTTGAATTAATAATAATTTTTCAAATATGAAAAGTGCATTTGAAATAAAATACTATTCAATTATTCTATTGATCACTATAATTTAAAACTACAATTTATTTAAATAAGACTGGTTTTTAATTAAATATTCTCTATTTTTATTTAGTAAATCTATTTAGGTTTTGGATGAATATTTTAAGTGAACATAAAATCCCTTTACCACTATTGGTATTTGAATGTTATCCTAGAATATGATTATATTATTCAAAATTTAAAGTTTGATGCAATTTTTGTCTTAGAATATTTATTAAATTATTATTATCATTATTATTAAATAATAGGTAGACATTATATTGTAGATTAAGTATATGTCTTCTCGTGTTTATCGTTATGATTTCATTCTCTTATTAACATGTCCATAATGCCAATATTGCAAACTTAATAGTAAATATAATAAAGAGCCCTGAGATTACAATACTATAAACTGTGCATGTATTATTATTATTATTATTATTATTATTATTATTATTATTATTATTATTATTATTATTATTATTATTATTATTATTATTATTATTATTATTATTATTATTATTATTATTATTATTATTATTATTATTATTATTATTATTATTATTATTATTATTATTATTATTATTATTATTATTATTATATAGTTTATAGATGATAAATATAAGCAGTTGTTGAGAGAGAATGTAATAAGAAGCAATATTTAATATATTGAATTATTATTTTTTTTCATTAAATAATGTGTTAAATTATTTAGCTGTATTTTTTATTAAATAAAGCAGATCAGAAAGAAGGTGTAAAAGGGATTTATAGATTATTAGATGAAAATGTACACATTTAAGTACATATGTTTTAAACCTAAAACATTTTACACAAGTCTTTATTGACTTTAGATTACCAAATCTGTTATCTGCATCTTAGATTATCCCAAGAAAAAGAAATGCTTTGATAGCATAAATATAATTATAAATCTTCTTATTAATGACTTGAGGACCATCAACTTGTGAGATTTGATTGCTATCTCCAAAATAAAAATTATTTTGTTAGGATATTTTAGTTACTTTGATCAGAAATTCAAAATATAATTAGGGGGGTAGTTTTTGAAGTATCAGTTAATATTTTTGGGGGAAGTAGAAGCACTTAACAATATGTAGTTTTGATGGCAGTTTTTAAAAGAAGAGCCAGTTAACAATGTTTAGTTTTGGCAGTAAATGGCAGTTGTTAATGTTGTTTTAAAGTTACAAAAAATTAGCAGTTGTTTTAAATTTTGAACCACAATGATTAAGGCAGTTAAAAGTTAAAGAAGTGGAAATCAAGGAGTTAACAATATTGAGAAGGAAATCCAGGTCAGTTTTGTTTTTTTGTTTGTTTGTTTCCTATAAACTTGGAATGAACTATTTTATTATTTTCTTTAAAAAAATTATGGAAATGAATATGTGATTTTTTTTTGTTTTAAAATTGGCATAAGGAAAGATGTGCATCTATATAAAGCAGCTCACAGCAAGATTGATATAAAGAAATGGAACAAAACTGAATTTCTTGGAGGAAGTTATTAAAAATTCTGTAAAAATGGTATTAATATATTTTTGGGCTGTGTATAATATAAGAATTTGTGATGCTAACTTCACTGTTTCTGTTCCTTGAAATCCACATTATGGGATAAGTCATTGGTCTATCCATGGACTCATATAAAAGTCCTTATTAACCAAAGAATGGCTGAATTTAAAGCCAATGACACATGTCATCTGAGAGGAAAGAAGTTGTATAAAGCAATTGCAGTCAACATTAGTTGACCTATAAAGCAGTTTATTTTATAATAAAAATGATGTTCTTCATATTTCTCCAGAATGCCTATAATAACTTTTAAAATGATGAAACAAGTAAACCAACCAATTCACATTTATCAAAAAGTATCTACAATAATTTTATTTTAAAATGGTGGGATCAAGTAAACAAACCGATTCATATTTATCTGAAAGTATCCATAATAACTCTTTTTTAAAATGGTAGAAAGCAACCAAACCGACCTGTAGAACCTATAAATAGGAAAATGGTCTGAAAATTTAAAGCCTGTGACATTAATAAGATATTGAAAATGGATCTGGTAAATTTTAAATTCAATTACCAAATCTTCTTATTTGCTTATTCAAAGTAAACTGTAATTTCTAAAGTCAAAGAATTTATTTTTTTCTCCTTTTAATCCATATACTTTAAGAGTTTGTTTAGTGATTGTGATTCTTAATAATACATAAAATACACACACATAATTTAAAATTTATTAAACTTATTTTTTTCATTATTTTGATATATATATATATATATATTGTAATAATAAAATATCTTTTTATTATTGTTCTTTTTTATTGTGTTAATTGAGCAACTTATCAATATACGCTTTATAATGTTTGTTTTCTTTATCTATCTCTGCATATTAAATTTGATATAATGTTTTTTTTTTTTTTTTTTGCTCAAAGTTGCACTAATATTTTTTATATATGTGATTTATGTATCCATCTCTAATATAATGGAAAACATTTTAACATAATATGTATGTTCACATATCACTGAGTGTGGGCGTGTATAACTGTTTATACCATTCAATGAACATAGGTTAGACATAGTTAATTTAAATATAGTAAATTGAAAAGAGCAGGGTTTTACGCATGTATGAAAGTGGAAAAAGAACACACACATTACATAAATGAAATTTGCCTTTATGACATATAATAAGTAGTGAAAATTTTGAATGAGCATTTATAAAATATTTTTTATGTCATTTTAAGGCAGCTTATTTTAAAATATCAAAAATGACAAACTTGTATATAATTTTATTTAGTTATGCATATATAATTTTTTGTATTGATTCTATATTTCATCAATATAGTAATAATCATTCAATTGTATAATTAACAAGGTGATTTACATTGATTTAAAAAAAAAGAATAGTATTAATAAATATAATTATATCTTAATTGGTTTCCGATTATTATTAAAAATATTGTTATTTTTTTCTTCTGTTGATTCTATCGTTTTAATTGATCATCATCACTCATAAATGTTAAGCATAGAATATTGATTTACATATAAGGACTTTTAAGGAATGCACTTGACACATAACCAAATTTATTAATAATTAGAGGTTAATAATAAAAAGCTAAAATTATGTTGTCCTCAAGAGCTATGATCACCATCATTATTGCTTAAAGAATTATCATTAAATCCAATCTTAACAAAATAATGAATAGGTTTAGTAAATAGGCATTTATAAAAAGCTAAATATCATGTCAGGATATTCGTGATGATTATTCGTGATAATCATTCATCGTCACTGGTAAATACTGATAATTGAGCTATAATTTTATCTATAATAGTATTTGAAGTAAATATAAACATAAACGTATACACACGCTAGTGGGTATTATAATTAAATCTCAGTTTGAACATAGTGTGATATTAAGAAGGTGCCTATATGCTCATAAAGATAAATTTGTTGTTATGAGTTCATTATTAAGCTATGGCTGCTATAATCATCATCATCATAGTTATATTAAGATAAGTAAATAGCTTGATGACCATCCATTTAAGTAATGGTCGTCACTATGTTTGGAAGCCATTAATAAGAGTATACTTGCATCTGTACGTCACAATATATGTAAAATGAACTAGTAATATCTATAATAGTGTTAGATATATAAATTTTGTTATATTGGGATCTTGTAACTTTATTGACATGGATAAAATATAAGAATGTCATTTTTGTTCATTAGTCATCCAAATCATGTGTAGTAAGAAAGGGACCGAATGGGTTTGAACTCGGTACACTATGGACAGATAATATTTATCTAAGATTTAAAACAATAAACTGGCAGTCATGGAAAATACCTTTTCAACTTATTAACTTTCTTTGATATTTTTTTTTTTGTAAGTTATTATAAATAGCACCAGGGTGTACGTGTGACCATGAATGGTTTTATATATATGGAAAGAGGAATGAGAAGGATTCTTTGTTAAAAGAACCTATTATTGGAGATAAGCGTAATGCACTCCATGGATTTCACAGCAATTTTATTCAGTTGCTATGGCTAATATATGTTTATCTGATAACAATGGCTAGTATATTTTATTGATCAAATGTCTTCCCAATATCGAAATATTTTAAATCTTAAATGATGAATGTGATTATTTTTTATTTTGTTATTTTGTGTGCTGATTAATGTGATAATTTATTTATCTCATTATTAGTGTAAATTAATGTTTATGATAGTTGCAAATGGGCTATGGTGTTATACTTATTTAGTTACAAATAGACACCCAACTAAAACACGATATGGTGTTATACTTAATTAGTTACAAATAGACACCCAACTAAAACATGATATGTATATGTTCTTATTCAAATGTTAGCGTCATCCTTATTTAATTATAAATTGTATATCAACCAATATAGTAAATCATTTCACATTTAATTTTATTTGGTTACAATCGATGAACCGCTGGAGCATATCCTGTTTAGTTAATTATAAATTATAGCGACTATCATTCTTTCATTTATAATTTTTTCTTCAATATATATATATATATATTGTAATGGAACGTATTTGCTGCATTCCATTTAAATTGAAGAATGAAGGCCCCAAACATTAGGAAAGCCAAATATAATGGAATGTATCTTTATATGATCTCAAATGAAAATAAACATATAAACTTTTGTAACAATAATCATTAGTTAACCAAACCCCTAACTTTGATACACCAAATATAATGAATAATTAAACGAACATATTATGCTGACCACGTTGTAGTGTCCAAATGTAATGGAACATACTTTTACTCCATTATACCAATCATCAGTTAACTGGGACCAACAGTTTGTGGTGCCAAATGTAATGGACAATATATCATATAAACATATTATACCTCAAATGTAATGGAATATTAATATATGAGAAGAAAATAATGCTTCAAACATTGGATGATAAATGTAATGGAATATATATAATCTAAATGAATCCAATTGTTGAGAAAGCCTAATATAATAAATTGTATAATTTAAATGAAGAAAGACAAAATTATCCCAGCTATATTTAAATAAATTATTTATATGCCCTTCCAACTAGCTATACATGAAATAAATCTAAAATCATACAGAGCAATGAGATCTATCATTATAATTTATTTTCAAGGTTGATATAACTAACTAATCAAATATATACATATCAGAAACAAAGGTAATTCTATTAAATCCAATATACACATCTATTATGTAAATTTATGTATATCTAAACATATGAATGAATAATAATATTTATAAGTGACCTAAAGACTAAACAATAAGTGAAATATGAAGTTATACTCTATTAAATTGTGAATTCATTTAATTTCATAATGACTCTAGCATTAAAAGAAAAACAAGAATAATATATTATCGCTCTTTTAAATAAATTACAAAGACGTTATTTATAAAACAAATAGTACATCCTTTATTATATATTATGGTTTAATTTTAGGTAATATCAATGTTTTAAATACAAACCCAAATAATAAATATACATATATACTTGCAATAAGTATATACATTAAATAAATAAAGACATATCTGTGCTTAACAAGTAGGTATTAATATAAATACAAATCGATATTTATATTTTTCAGATATTTAAAACAATAAATAAAAAAAATATTATATACAGCAAATATATATATTTAAAATTTTAAATTACTTAAGTATTAATTTTGAAACCTGTTAAACATTTATTGCTGTTAGAAAACAAGACGCTTGAATTAAATATTTATAACACGTTATATTTTTATAATGAAAAATAAAAGTAAACAAAAATATCGATCTCAAAAATATATTTATATATCATTCATACATATAAAATTATTAACTACCTTTTCAAAGTTCACTTAGTTAGTTTTCCTTCAAAGGTCAATTTATTCCATGGGTTATTTCTTTATCCGTTTACTATTAGAATGCATTCTATCGAAGGTGAAGAAACTATTACATTAGAGAAAATTGTCAATTCTTGGATATATGTATATTTTTATCCTTCTAAAATTTCTTTCCTTGAAAAATAAATAAATAAATTGAAATGTTGAATCCAATATATTAATTTTAGTTACCTCCAGATTATTATTAGATTGACCATTATAGATTCCAGATAGCTATATCAAATTTCAGCTCCAGACGCGATGAAATACATATATTGAAATTTTCTTAGTTGTTTCATTTTAAATTGCCTTGGAATAAATGAAAGTAATGGTGCAGCCTCTTGGCTGCGATATATCTCGATTAGCCTGTCATAATTTATGTATTTACCATAGAAATCTATCTTATTCCAATATTCTGAAGAATGGTAATTTAAAAGAAACAAAGCACAACAAAATTTTATCCTTTAGTTGGTTTTATCACTATCTTAATAAATATAATAATGGCCTCTTTTTATTGTTGTTGTTGTTGTTCCACGCGCCAGCAAATGCTGTTTTTAAAACCCTCGTTACACATGTTTTCTTTTAAACAATTAACATTTAAAAAAAAAAAAATATCAAGCATATATATATTAAAAATATTAAATTGAAAATTTATTTGACAGCTTTAAAAATATACATAAATAATAATATTGCATTTTTTTAATAATCACTGCAAATAAAATAATTTTTTTATATAATCAACAATTTATATGTCCTTATTTATTTATAATAATTAAATATTCATAACGATGTACCATCAACATATAAATAAAATAATAACTTCAAACAATAACTATACTTAATAACCATAAACAATAATACTTCATATATAAACATCAACTCAAAGAGATTTTTTTTTAATAACAAATGACAATTTTTAAAATATAGATAGACTTATCGATATTTACAATATATATATATATATATATATATATATATATATATATATATACTGTTTTTATACTTACCCCAATTGCTGACTTTAGCTTAACCAATTTGCATGTTTATCTGATTTCTTTTTTAAAAAATAGTTAACTCATAAGTAAAATGCATAATAAACAATATTCTTGTTGTTAAATGCTTTAATACAAATTGTGTGTAAAGTATTTAATATTACTTTTGATATTCATTTTAAGTAACAGGTTAAAATTCTTACGGTAATAGCAGTTATTAATTAAATAATCATCTGATATTGTTGTATGTGCCAAAAGAAATAATATTTAGTGATAGTTGAATAGTTAGGAGAGCAGAGAATACCAAATTAGTTTGATGTTAGTTTCTATTAATTTTTAGAATAATAGCATAAAAGTTAAAAGAATATTAGTTTATTAAAAGTCAGTGTTAAAATTCATTAAAGTTAGGTTAGCATTAAATATCTTTAAATATTTTGTTGGGTAATTATTATGAATTATAATTAGTTATAAAAGCAATTATTAATAAGTTAAGATAAATTTGAACATTGTTTTATCTGGGTTCAAACGTGTGTGTATGCATGTGAATGCTGGGAAATTGTGTTTTATAATTTCTAAAATAATGTGTGTTGAGTTATTAAACTCATGTTTAAAATTATAAATAAATGATAATTATATTAATTATAATAATGCAATAAATAAGAGTTATTAATTTAAACTTTAGTTGAAAATATCTTTAAGATAATTCAATTATTTGGTATTATGATTATTTTTTATGTAATATTTTTTTTTTTAATTATAAGAAAACTTTATTCCAAATTTATTCTTTGGATGTTTTTGTTTTTTTTTTTTTTTTAAGATTTAGATCAACATGACATCGCAAAAGGTTGATGTATCTTAAGATTGAGTTTTAAAAAATATATATTGTAACGGGATGGGGGTTGATGATGGAAAAGTCATGAACATGGGGTGACGGTAAACATCAACACTCCAAGTCAATTCAAAATTTAAAGTATAATTAATTTAAAATGATAAACGGGATGGGGGGATCAGGAGATGGGTTTAAACCGGGTGATGGGAAAACATCATAAACTCCAAGTCAATTAAATACAAATATTTACAAACAGGTACGTTTAAGTAAAAAAAATATTTAAGAGAAGCATACAATCAAAATTTCTGTGAGCATTGAGAGATCAGCCAGCTAACTCAGAAGAGCAACTAAAAGGATAATTAATCATATATCAACCAGTATTATAAAGTAAATATAATTCAAATATCATTCATCATCATCACTGATGGGAATAAAAAAATTAGTACAATAAATCAGAATAAAATGAACAGATCATCTTGTGGCTGGATTGAAATTGGGTCTTCTTTAGACCAGGCTAAGTATTGAGCCTTTGCCAGCTTGGGAAATTATTTAAACATAACTTTTTATGCACCAGATTAGTGCCCATTCATTAGAATACACAATAATCAGAAATCAAAACAATAATGCTGGAACATTAAAACAAGCTGACTATCATCAATGCACAGGCCACTTGTACTGGCCAACTATAAAGTTAATTTTTTTAACAAGACTAAACTAAAATAAAATATAGTGCATGGGCTTTAAAGAGTATCCTCTTTTTCACCAACCAGGATGATGTTTGATCCTCTCTGGATGCCCCAAAGCACTAAATATACATCCCCATTTATATATTCATCCTGTGCTCGAATCTAACCCAGAGAACACAAGATCTATTACTGTATGTGATCAAGAGATTATGGAAACCATTTTTAACAATTAAATACAGGTTTATTAATAACAAAAAAATAAATAATTATGGTCTTATAAGGGTTCTGATTTTGAAAAGTATACAATAATAAAAGTCATTACACTGTAATTTACAATACTACTACAAAAGTCAAGCTATCACATTAATTGCATTATTTCTTAATGGGTGTCTATAAACACATTTATATATCCATACACAGACATGCATTTTATAATACATGATGAAGACATTTCAATTAAACATAAAATAATTATTACATTTGTGATTTATATAATTACTATTCAAAATTTAAATCGATTCAATGATTTGCATATATGTGTGCAGAGACACGCGTTTTATAATATATAATGAATATTCAATAAATGAATTCACATTTAATTAAAAAAAATATTAAAATTTTACATATATGACTTATTATAATAATATTATATTTTTTCATAATTAATTCAGTTGGAAAACACATAAATTCCACACATATACATGTGTATAAACAAAATATATAATTTAAAATTTAATTTCAGATTATAAGTTCTTTTTTTTATCAAACTAAATAAAGTCAATCTTTGTTTCATAGGTACTTGTTGATTAATTATCAATGTTCTTAGACCAATTTAAAAGATTTGCTTTTATGATTTTAATTCAAACAAAATTATGCTTGCATTTGTATATTCATTTTTTAATGTCATTTTTTCAAAGGAATTACCAAAACCCTTTCTTCAAAAATATACATCAAATCGTCTTTCTTTTAGACAATTGACTTAAGCAAATTATTTACGTGTTTTGTTTTAAGTTATTAATTTATAATCTTATAAGTCATTTTAAGAATTATTAAAATAAAATAACTCACTATATATACATGCAACATATTTATCTTGATTTTTTGCACGTATAGATAAACAGTAGCATAAGTATAATTAATTCTTTATTCAGCTGGTATTCCTCTTGGGCAAGCTGGTTTATTGTCAATCCAGGAAAATGTCATCATCAGGCAACAGTATATAATTCTGGTATGGTTGGCCTTTTTCCCTTCTGTAGTCAGTTCAACCTATACTTGGATTTTGTAAGCTTCAGGTCAGGAAGCTGTTTTCCAGAACACTTTTAAGGCTATGAATTACAAAGAATCTTGACCCATTGTCCTCCATGTAAATTTAAATTACATGAGTGAATTGTATAGCAGCCACTACCTTGCATTTTTACATCCTCATGGCAGTACTCTTAAAAATTATTTTAGCAATCTTTGCAGCTAGCTTTACTATTGCTATTTTCTGCTACAGTTACCAACTCTTCACAAAATATTTTAGCCAACTTTATAGCTAACCTTTCTTCTAGCTCTTACAAACCTTCAAGTGTTTTGATTTAAATTTAGTTATCCTTTAAACTGCAATGTATTTGGAATAAAGTCAGGTATGCCAATTTCTTGTTACTATCTACAGTCAGATTTTCTTAATCATAAATGTTCTGGAGAAATTTAAAGTTTGTTAACAGTCAATTGAATGAAATTTACTTTAGAATAAACTTAAAAAGCTTATAAATGATATATTCATTAACAAACATTTTAAAAGTTATGTTGAACATTCTCTCCATTTTAGGATTACTCAGTTTGTTTCTAAATGAAAGAAGCTCCAAAAGTTTTAAAAAGACGAAATTAAACAAAAAGGAAAAAAAAAATATCCGTTTAATTGTACATCTCAAACTTTTTTTTTGTTAAAAATGTGTTACATTTATTTACCTATTTTATTAATGATATTTGAATTACTACTGAAACCATCACAATAATAAAATATTTGCTTATTTACTAATAATATTTTTTTATAAATGTTTGAACAATTATCTGTTTGTAATAACTTCTTCATATATGAAAAAACTATATATTTCAGAAATTATAGCAATGTTTAAAAATATTTTACTATGCTACAGCTTTTCAATTAATGTTTTGAAAAATATATTTTGCCATTTATAAAAAAAAGTATAAAATATTAGTTCATTAATCTATGCCATGTCTTTGACAGAAATATTCTATAGACAGTTTATATGCTAAAGTATTTTCTGCTAAAAGAAGTGCTTACGGAATGATGTTTTTTAAAAAAAAGAACTGCTTAAATATAACCTAGAAATATCTTATTATTTCATACAAACCATTTAAAATAAAATTAAAAAAGGGAAAAATATCTAACTAATTCTTAATGCTTATAATATGTTTTTTAAAGAAATAAAAAAAATTTAGCTACACATTAGATGAATTAGTCTATGGAATTCCACAAGTTGTTATATGCATTGTCATGACAAATTATTGTTATATGTGAGTTTGTTTTCTTTTTTATGACTTGTAATTGTATTAATTCTGAACTATTTAGATATACGAGCTATTATATGTTTCATTTTCTGAAAAAATATTTTACCATGCTTGAAGCTTTGCAGAAAATATTTGCCCATCAAATAAATATTAATTGCACTCAATTGATGGCTAAATGCAAAGATTTGCTCATGAACTGAGATTTTTTTATTGGTAAAAAAAAGGGGGAGAAAATTTTATGTAATATATTTTTTCTTTTGAAAGTTTTGATATATTTTATGTAATATTATGTCAAATTACAAGTGCTGTTTAATTTATGTAAATTTAATTTGTATGGGTTTATAAATAAGTAGATACTCTATACATTAAACAAGTAATATTTATTTTATAGTTAGTATGTGCTTTTACAAGCTAGAGTTTTACTTTGCTTATTCTATGTCAGTGGAGATTTAATCTCTCATAATGACTATTTTAAATATTTGGTATTTGAACGGCATTATCTGCAAATGGCCAAAAATATTTATCAGAAGTAATTCTTTTATATTTTGCATAAGTGCAGTAATAAATTTATTCCTAAATATTTTATGCATTGAAGATTATTATTCTTACATTTATCCAACTTTCCATTTATGTCCACCTGTTATTATAAATTTTAATATTTAGTATTCCATACTCGTGAGAATTGCCAATTAGAACCAAAATTTTATATGCTATTAATTGTCTTTATTAATGTTCTCAGTTGTTTGACTTCCAAAGTGCATTTATGGGTGCAAACATTGATTTTTAATTGTGTTTTTGGATTTTGAATAAGGCTTTAGTTAGTCATTGTGATGTTTCTATCTTGGTATTGTTAGCTATAGTATTGATAACCTTACAGAGTCTGGCCTTGTTCATTGTATTGATTACTATGCTGGATGAATCAGATAGAATCCCCATCAATATTGCATTCTGTTCCATGAGTTGGTAGTGCCTATTTTCAGTGATTGTTATCACATATTTTTGAAGGTGTTTAAATCCCTGGAGAGGATCATATGTTTCTTGGTGTGTCTGCCCATATTTTCTGGATGTGTTGCAACAATGTCCAGGTATCCTCCTTTGCCCCAGATGTAAGTGTTTTGAAAGCGACCATACTTAGAGTGTATTAATTTATCCATGCTAGTTGTTCTGTGGAGTATTTGTTGGCCTATCACTCATGATGATATAGTTTAAAGCTAGTTTTCCACTATAGTAGGTGAGGTTGTTTGCATTTAAAAGTGTTATACCAAGATAAGTTAGTTTGAAAGACTTAGTTTCTTCAGGATGCACCCAGTTATTTTAGTGCTTAAAAGTGTTTCAATGTCTGCTGTTTTTGTTTTGTTATGATTCAATAATCATCCACAAACCAACCCACAAATGCTAGGATTTTTAAATGTCTAATTTATAAGCATATGGCTAAGAAGAGGTCCATACATGCTGTGTAGTTTGTGATCATCTAGAACATCTTTAATGGATGTGTAACTTATTTATTTTCAACAATTTGGGTAATATATAATGTGGACAACGATTTTATAATGTATGTGTGCAAATGATTTCTGATGAGTGGCCCATTCATTTACCATTTATTTGTTTATTTGATTCACTCATTCATTCAGTTATTTTACTAATTCAAGTTTCTAAGTAATAAAAGAACAATTATTTGCGAGGTAAATTTCTATTTTAAATATTTCAGCTATTGCTTAAATGTAGCTAATAAAATAGTTTCAAGAATTAGTAAATCATTGATTAATACTGGTCTCTTAGTGTTATAATGTTAATTTAGGATAGATAAATGTAGAGCAGTTGAATGCTATTAATCTAACAAGTAATTCTATGATACAACATCTAAATTGTACAAGTGTTAAATTTAAATGAGGGATGTATTGTCCTACGAAGGTGTAAGAATTAGCCAGTGCTAATTCTCTACTCAATTTTTTTTATATTAAGCAAGGATATTATATGAATCTATTAGTTAAAAAAAACTTTAGTGGTTGATTTGTTAAAATATAATATCTGTAAATATTATCAAGCAAATGGTCATTTTGTATCAGCACTATCTTGGCAACATGTCTTTCCAAGTAATTGTAAATAAACTTATTGTTTCTTTATTTAAATTATATTCAGTTAATTTTTTTATATGCTATTGTCTTGGATTCTCAACATTGTTTATTAATCACAACATTAATTATTTTCATTTAATTAAAATTATATAGTATACTTTATTTCCACAGAAAAAAAATCAAATCATACATTTAATTGTGATTTCTGGATGAAATCTTTATAAAAGATAATATCACAATAGCAGATACCAACAATAAGATTTATTTTAAGAGATATTTTAAACTTTGTTATCTTTTGAGATAGAAGGTTATTTTATATTGAAATGAGGATTGTCCATGCTATTTTAAGGGAACACTAGTATAATTTGACTTAAAGGTCAAGGTCCAGTTTCCTTTTAATCATTTGTGAAGGTTGTTTTTTGAGAAGGAGGAGGGACATAAAATGCATTCTTGTCTTTCTCCCATCACAAGTGATATCCTGGGTAAAAGGCTATGATTAGTTTAAATTACAAATATTTTAATTATGCTACTAAATATTTAAATAAATATTTTATTAAAATTGTGATAAATATTGTTATCTTGTAGCAGGATGCAGACACTTCCAAATCAAGTGTTTGCTTCCTATAGTCAGCAAGGATATCATTTACTCATCCATTTATCTGATCAAATTACTTACCAAACAATATCATATGTGAATTTTGTCACAAGAGTTGCAGTAGGACTCCTGAGAACATTGACTCTTGTTGATCATTTAGTAATTTATATATTTTTTACACATCATAATATTAAATACAATTAGTGTGAAAAGTAGTTCTTATTTATTCTTGGGCTAAAAGAAAAACATCTTATACTATTTAATCTCATTTTCTTCTGAAATATTTTTATTTTATCATAAACTTGTTATACTCCGAGAATATAACTGGATGGAGGGTCAATTCATAGAAATATTAGGCCAAAGTGGAATTTTTCCTCAGTCATATATTCCTAATTATTGTTGTGCTCTGATTATTTGGTAGCATTGTACTTTTCCCCCATCTTGTTATAGATTTATGTGTACTATTCTTTTTAATAAATTTTATTGTAACCTTGCTGTGGCTAGCTGAAGAGTCTCTAATTCTATCTCTTAGTTAATTTAAACACTCTTTCTGTCCTCTCTATACTCTGTCACACCTCCTCTTCTCTTTTTCTTCATACTGTCTTTCTTCCTCTTTAGCTCTTCTCTTCTTCTACTTCTCTCTTCCTCCTTTTCTCCATTTTTCTCTCTCTCTCTCTACACTCTATTGTCTCAACCCCCTCTTGTCTTCATCATTTATTAAGGTTACAATTGGCTTACCCTTTCTTTTCTATTCTTTCCATTCATTATCATTTCATTTTTCTCTTCTTTTCACTTTTTTAATCTCTATACACCTCATCTCTCTTTTATTTAGGTTACTATATATATATATATATATATTATATATATATATATATATATATATATATATATAAAATTTTATCGTAGGAATTAAGACAATCATTTGTGAACATTTTGTTTGCTCTATGATTAGATTTAAATTCAGTCATTGTTTCCTGAGTTTGATATATATGTTTTTGGTATAGTTTTCATTAGTTAGTGACACATAAGACTTATCTTATTTCAGTGTTAGTATACATATATGTTTTCCCTAGTTGTTTAATGTTTTTAACCTTTTTTAAGAAATAAAATTATGTTTATGTACATATACATGTTGGAAAGGAAAAATGTTAATATTAATAAATTGTTTGGCAATTTATTGGTTAAGCAACTATTTTTAAATGGTTACAATTAGAAGAGTGCCCTAAACATTGTATAGTGTGCCAGGATTGTAACTCATCATTGCAATATATATATATATATATATATATATATATATATATATATATATATATATATATATATATATATATATATATATATATATATATATATTAAAACACAACCTAAGGTTTTACTGCTACAAGCAGACTTCTCAAGTGTAAAGAACTACAAAAACTACACAATATATATAATATTAAAAACTACCCACAAATCCATTCACTTCCCATCCACCCCTAATATTAAAAGAACTCTTAAATAAGTGAATTGCTTCAGAGTAATAAACTTTCAATAATAAAGACTCTTTAATTCTTCTTTTGATTCCATTTCTCTCAAGGAAGACAACCTTAGCTTCATCAAAATAAATAGTGTGGCCTGTATCTTTTTCATGGACATACAAAGCAGAACTAAGATATCTATTTTTAACTCTACTTTTATGAACCTTTATTCTTTCATTTAAACTCAAACTACTCTGACATATGTAAACCTTCTTACGAAATAAACAAGTGATAAAATATACTACACCAGAAATAATTTTTCTATCAAAAACTTCTTTTGCATTATTTAATAAATTATTCAATGTAACACCCCTTTTCCAAGCAATTTTCTTATTTCCAAACAATTTACTATTTCTACACACAAATTATAATTTTATAATAGTAAATTGTTTGGAAATAAGAAAATTGCTTGGAAAAGGGGTGTTACATTGAATAATTTATTAAATAATACAAAAGAAGTTTTTGATAGAAAGACTATTCCTGGTGTAGTATATTTTATCCCTTGTTTATTGTAAGAAGGTTTACGTAGGTCAGAGTAGTTTGAGTTTAAATGAAAGAATAAAGGTTCATAAAAATAGAGTTAAAATACATATCTTAGTTATGCTTTGTATGTCCAAGAAAAAGATACAGGCCACACTATTGATTTTGATAAGCTAAGGTTATATTCTTTGAGAGAAATGGAATCAAAAGAAGAATTAAAGAGTCTTTATTATTGAAAATTTATTATTCTGAAGCAATTAACTTATTTAAGGGTTGTTTTAATATTAAGGGTGGATGGGAAGTGAATGGATTTATGGGTATTTTTTAATATTATATATATTGTGGGGTTTTTGTAGTTCTTTACATTTGAGCTTGTAGCAGTGAAACCTTAGGTTGTGTTTTAATATTATTTTTATGCTAGTCTGGTTGAATTTTGGATTGGGGGTAGTTTTGATTATATATATATATATATATATATATATATATATATATATATATATATATATATATATATATATATATATATATATATATATATATATATATATATATAATGGTCACTCAATCCATCTTTAATCACAGACGGCACCACCAGATCAGTATATGCCAGAGAAAATAGAAGCAGGTGTGTTGGAGTACGATTGTCTGGAGCAAAAATTAGGGATGTGACAGATAAAGTAAGAAAGCAAGGTAGTAGAGAAGTATATGTAATGGTAGGGACTAATAATTTGTTAGAGCTATCAGAGAAAATAATGGATGAGTATGTGGAATTGATTAGGAATTTGAGAGAGATTAAAGAAAGAGTAGGGGTAGTGGGACTATTACCAAGATTTGATAAGAGGCATTTGTTAGATAGGGTATGTTCTATAAATGAAAGAGTGAAAAAATTGTGTGAGAAAAATAATGTTGTGTTTGTGTATGTATGGGATTGGTATATTGGAAAGAGGGAGTTATATAGTAAAGATGGTTTGCACTTAGGAAAACAAGAAAGTGAAGTTTTAGGGAGTCTGATATTTACAGAATATAATTCGGGAAACTTTTAAAGGGGGGGTCTTTTAAATTGTAATATTATCAAAACAAAAAGAATGGAGGGATATAAGAAATAAGCAAAAGATGGCTGATTTAGATATAAGTGAAGATGTGGAGAGGGAATGGTTTTGTAAGATTAGTGGTAAGAAATTTTATTATAAATGTAATGGAGAAGAAGGAATCAAAAGAATTAAAAAAAGAGTAGTTAGAAAAGAAGAAATTTTTAAAATTGTGTTTTTCAATATGCAAGGTGATAGGAGACCAGAAAAGTGGCCGGAATTAATTAAAGCAATTGAAAATGAAGGGCTTGAGGTATTAGCAGTAGTGGAAACTCATTTAAGAGAAGAAGAAGAACCTATTTTGGAAAAGGTAGTATGCAGGGTATAAACAGAAAAGAAAAAAAAGGGTGGTGGTATAGGTTTTATATCGAAAAAATATTTAAATATTGTTAAATGTCAAGAGCATTTGTGGTTTGAAATAAGGTTGGGTAGACAAGAATGGATGGTGGATGTAGTGTATATAACCACTGGTGTGCAGGTCAGATTTGTATGTTCACGTAACAAGATCTTGCATCTAGGAAAAAGTACCTCCAATCCAATCATGCGCAAGATACACAGGTCAGGAACACTCATGAATTTTGCCCTATTTCCCAGATCTATAACATTATGAGCAACAATCCCGATGACATAGATTAATTTACTTCTCACCTACCAGCATCGAACATCGGAGACACAAAAAGACTCTAGGCTAAACTTATATGATAGAATAACTTAATAACTAGCTATATTTTATGAGCAATGAAGGCTCACAACCTAGCATATTAATTATGTATTGAGTGGAGATTATCTAGTCATATTTAGCGTAAGTAATAACTTAATATATTATCTTAATTAAAAGAAAGCAATGGTTCGAGTTTGATATATATATTTAAGATTTATTAATAACAAAGTTATGTCGGGTCATTTAGCCGATGTTAGTGTCATGAGGATTATATATATATATATATATATATGTGTGTGTGTGTGTGTGTTTGATTCATATTTAATGATAACATAAGATTTGCGGCTATGCTGATAATATATATATATATGATTTAATGAATTAGCGCTATTAGAGTACATTATTGGAATACTATTACACCCCCAGAGATGAAAACAGCATTTACTTAATTTAAACAACAATAATTTCATAAGCAGATATTACATTTGGTTACATTCAATATTATGATTAATTTGAGTTATAGATAATTAATGCGCGGGATGGGTAATGAATAATTATATCAATGATACTAAATCTATCGCATTAATACTTATAATAAACTAATGGAAATATGTCTATTTAAAGAAATCATTTCATTACGGCTTATGACTATTTCTGGGTGACTAATAACACACTGAAAGGCAGTACGTGCATGGCGGCTGATTGGGTTGGTCCAATTATAGATCCTGGAGTGGGCTTCATGAATTTTAAAAATGATGTGGACCAATTTCCTCTGCAAATGTAGGCAGAGTAGGTTTGACAAACAAAAGAGTCCAGATTCCCTGGAGTGAAGTACAGGCGAATCATGGATGCCAAAGAGTGGTCGGTAAAGACTTTATTGGGCTGGTTTCCCAGATCGCTTCCCATATAAAGTATGTGCATAAGACCAAGGATGTCCCCAGGGTATTTTTACAGCCTGGTTTAAGGTCATATAAAATGGTGATGGGGCCCGACTTCGCGGATGCCTCCATGTGAGAAAGAAGCATGAACATATATTTAACGAAATGCCTTTATGCACGTAACGTTTAATAATATAATATAAATATAATTCTAAATATTAAAGATTTTTGAAACAGATTTATTGCCCATAAATTATGAAATATTCGGTGTAATGATATGGCTTCACTAAGCAAACATGGATAATAATTATACTTAAATATAAAACTAAGATCTCAAGATCCCCCTCCCCCTTACATTATGTTACTTAATATTATTCATTACTTCTTACACATTTAATAAATCTCAATTTTGGTTAATTAATGCCCTTGTGAAAATACATAAATGATTACAAAATAAGAGGGTGGTGGTAATAGCTAAGATGGGTTTTACATATATAATATAATTTAAGAAAAAAAGATAGCACATTATTTATGAAGGAAAATGTGAAAAACAGATGTCAATCTGTTTTTCTACAGTAAACATAAAAATATAATTAGTTTATTTATTTAAAATCCCAACACCTGGGCAAGTCAAATAAGACTTGTCTTGATCAAATTATAAATTATTTACCCAGTAAATGATGGGTGGGGAAATGAAAATGAATTATATGCTGGCGATTTTAGAATACTATTGGCATTTATTTTAAAATATAAATACATAAATGTAAATGAAAATTGGTTGCTGCTTGGAAATAAAAGAAAAGAAAAACATTATATAGGAGGCTTAATATAGATTAGTTATATAGAGTTATAGAATACATATTTGAAGACATTTAATATAGATGGTTTAAAATATAAATATTACAAAGAAGGCAGGTTTAGAAGTTATAAGCGGTCAAAGTTCTTTTACCTTGATTATTTGGAAGAGCATTTTACTAGGAATCAGTCCATCGGTATTATTTCATTAGATCTAGGGTAGCAGTATTATTTGAGAGATAGCATTTCATTTTCACTGGAAAATATCTAAAGTTCATTAGAATAGGATGCAGAGCTTCGTTCATGGGAACAGCATATTAGAATGGATGGACAAGGTGAAATTTCCTACTCACGACACATTGAATGAGAATTAAAACTGGCGTGGAATATGTATAGCAACTTAGTTATTTAATGGTCTCCTCCCCTGTGGATTCAAATCCAGCAGTATATATACTTTTATTTTGAAGCTGTAACTTAGCAACTACTACTGGACCTGCTGCATTTTAAGCACTTAAGTTTCATCTGGAATAGTTTGACCGGATACTCTTATCTAGTAAGATGTTTGAAACAATGCAAGTTTGTTATCAGTTTCTCAAACAATTTTTTTAAAATATATCTTATGATTTTAAAACAAGCTAGCGTGGACAATTTTCACTAATGGGTTTATTTTATTATTACCAATTCGTAATCTTTTACTTTAATCTAAGGGATCTTCCGGGTAATTGTTTTTCAAGAGACTTAAGAACAAGATTGCATCATTTCTGGCTACAAAATTATATATGAAAAAATAATATGTTTATATATATGATATCCTATATATAATACAACTTAATTAATTTTTCACAATCTCCTACACTGAAATATGTAGATATTTATTATTTATGCCCACATACACATGAGAAAATTATTATTAAATAATATAATTTTAAATTAAAATACATATGTGTTTACATTATTTGTTATAATATTAACCAAAAGAAATATATATATATATATATATATATATATATATATATATATATATATATATATATATATATATATATATATATATATATATATATATATATATATATATATATATATAAATTTAGCTATGTATATATGTGCATAAAGGTGGGTTTGAATACAGTTAGATGGTAGGAGATTGGATGTTGGCTGTGAAGCAGGATCTGAGCATCAGATCATCTGCTTCACTGGAGATTGTCAAACTGTAATGGAGTGGAACAATAGTATATACGAATTTCTAGTTAAGGGTATACAAAGTTTTAAAGAAAAGGGGAAGAGAATAATGGTTATAGAAGATATGAATGGACATATTGAAGAAATTGATAATGTAGATAATACAAATGGTCAGTTTTTGAAGAAATTTTGTCAAAGAGTAAATTTAAGCATTGGAAATTTATTAAATGTGTATGAGGGACAATAATAATGGTCTAGGAATAATGTATTTCACACAATATATTATGTATTGGTAGAGAAAGAGAGAATGAATGAAATACAGAAAATTAAGGTGTTTGATAATGGAAAGAGAGTATGTAATAGTGATTATAACTTTATTGTAATAGAAATGGTTAGTAATGTGATAGAGAATAGAAATAAAGGTAGAAATAATAGTGAAAGACGTGGATGGAGAGAGGATGTTAAGAATAATTTGGAAGAGTATAAAATAAAAGTTGAAGAAACCATGGTGCAGTTGGTTGGGGATGAGTATAAGGACTGGTATGGTGAAATAGAAAAAGTGGCAAATATAATTTTAGTCGAGAATATGCAGAAGAATAAAAGTAATAAAAAATGAGAGTTAGAAAAAGTGTAAAAGAGAGGAAAGAAGGATGCAGACAATATAAGTGTTCTATTAAGAATAAAGAAAGTGAAAATTATATAAATGCTAAATGGGGAAAATACTTAGAAAAGAAAAAGCTAGCTAAAATAGATAATTATAGAGAGAGGATGAAGTTAAATAGTAAATTGTTTGAGGATATTAATAAAAGTGGAAGAGATGGGAGTAAAAAATTTTGGAATTACATTAAAAGAATAAATTTAGGGGGGAGAGAGATAGTATTAATAGATGATGAGGGAATAGAATGTAGCTCTAGAGGTGAGCTAGAGAAAATGTTAAATAGATATGTAATGGATTTAGAAAAGATATTAGATGTGAAGGATTTAGTGATAGAAAACATGAAAGCATTTAGTAATGGGAATATTAGGTTCACAAAAAATGAACTGAATGAGGCAGGGAAGAGATTGAAACTTGGAAAGGTGAGAGGTTTAGATGGATGGGCAGCAGAGATGGTAATGAATTTAGGGCATATACAAAATCAGAGATATTATCATGTTTTAATAAGATGACACAGAAGACAGTTCTTCTGGGTAGTTGGGGTAATACAAGAATAAGAATATTATTTAAAGGAAAGGGTAAAGATCATAGAAAGTTAAATAATAATAGACCAATAGCAGTAACATCAGTTTTATATAAAGTTTTCACATATATGGTAACTGGAAGAGTTGTAAAATGGATGGAAGAGAATAATGTAGTGGGCGAAATGCAAGGAGTTTTTAGGTCAGATAGGCATATAGAAGAAAGTTTGTTTGTATTTACACAACTTATGGAGATGAGTAGGAATTCAGGTAGATTGTTATATAGATATAGAGAAAGCATATGATAAAGTAAATAGAAATAGATTATGGGTAAGATTAGCCAATTTGGGAATGGATGAAGCTTTAGTAAATATTATTAAGAAATTATATGAAAATAATTATTATACTTACCAATTAGGGGATATAGAATCAGTTAAAGTTAAAAATGGGGTGGGATTAAGGTAAGGATTCCCTATTTCACCGACTTTGTTTCTGTTGTTTTTGAGTGAAATGGAGAAAGCAATAGAAAGACTAGGAAGAGAAGTAGAGATATCGTTAATAGGTGGCAAAGGAGTATATACTTTGTCAGGTCTTATTATTGCAGATGATATCTTTTTATGTGCAGAAAGAAGAGAAGATATGGATATTATGTTGAGGACATGTGCAAGGGTGGATAAAGAGATGGGGATTAAATTTTGTGAAGAAAAATCAAATATATTGATGGTTAATACTGGGGAAAGAGATGATGTACATTTTTTATTGGGTGATATAAAGTTAAGTGTGGTGGATAGATATAGGTATTTGGGAATTATCTTATGTAATCAGGAAAATTGCTTGGATGAATGGGAGAAAGAAGTGGTAAATGAAGCAAAGAAAGGAAAGGGTTTGGTAAAGAAACTAACAGTATTTTCTTATAATAAATTTGATGTAGCTAGAATTGTATGGAAGGGAGTTGCAGTAGCAGGGTAATGATGCATTATGTGTTAGTAAAAGGATTTTAGATTATTTAGAGAAAGTACAAAGGGAAGTAGGAAGATATGAATTAGATGCAGAGGTGTGGACAGCAAAGTAGGCAATTCAAGGAGAAATGAGATGGTCAAGTTTCTATATGAGAAATACAAAAATTAAAATGAAAATGTTTGGTAGATTACAGTTTATGGATAATAAAAGAATAGACAAAATAGTATTTAATTGGGTTATGAGTAAAGAGCAGATAACAAGATGGGTGAGAAAGATAATGTGGTATGCAAAAGATTTGGATAAAAAATTTATATCAGTATATTTGTACAAAAGATGGGGATGATTGTGTTAAGAGGATTGTTGAGTGTTATATTAATAAGGAATCGGATAAAAGAATAGATTTATTAATAAAGAATAGGGAGTTAGAGAGATGGAAAAATAGTATGGAGAGTAAAAAGAGTTTAAATATATATATATATATATATATATATATATATATATATATATATATAAATAATATATATATATATATATATATATATATATATATATATATATATAAAAAAACAGAATATTAGGTGTGAGTTAATATATGATAATAGTAAGGAAAGTAGTTTATTATTTAAGGCTTGAATGGGATCTTTAGTTACAAGAGAATATACATGTAAATGGAAAAAAATATGGGTGATTTATTTTGTAAATTATGTAACGAAGAAATAGAAAATATTAGGCATTTGTTAATTGAATGTAAATGCTTGAAAACAGAAAGGGTACATATAATGAAGTTATGGAAGCATAAATATGAAAAAAGTGATTATTCAAAAAGTGAATTATTGTTTTTTATGCTGGTTTTGGGAAAAAATAATGTGAATTTAGATATACAGGCCATAGAGTTGACAAAGATTATGTTGTGGAAATGGGATCGAGCAGAATATGGGGAAACTTAGAGTGGGAAATGGAAAATTAAGTGGCTAACAGGTTTATCTGGGCATAATTTCTGAGATATTTTTGACTTCATTTAAGGAGAAGCCACAGTACATCACATTACATCACATGTAAAATGTATTTACTGTGATCTAAAGTGAAAGATTATGAAGGTGTCTGCTGACTAGATTCAGGAAGAAGCAAAATATTTTAAGGATTGTTCAGACAATTGAGAAATAAAAGCATTAAGACAAACATCAGCCAAATTAAGTTTAAACAATTTGAAAATTTTATTAAATTCAGGACAATAGAATAAAGAAATCTATCCACGAATAAAAAACTTGACTTAGATTTGACTACCCATATTTATCAGAATGTGCATATAAGTACAACAAACATAAAAACATCAAATACTTTGGCAGTCAAATTTCTATCACCTATAAATTTAAAAACATAAATGGATTGTACAATATCTTCCTGCTGGCAATTTATAAAATTACAAAGAACAGCATCTCTAGTTTCCTGATTCAGAGATATGGAAAGAATTATGGCTTTGTAGGTAATCAATGAAACCAACTCAGACAATCGATCAGTAGCTTATTAACTAATGATGTTATGAAGCTGCAGGACTGCTGCATGTTATATTGTGTTTAAGGCAAACATGTATGATTTTACATATAAAATAAAAAAATATATGATTATGATTTTACATAATCTAGAAACAAATCTCTCATTTCAAAAAATCAGAACAATAAAGTTGATAAATTGCCAGCAAAAAGATTTGAGATTTGCAAAAAATGCAAACTAAACGTAGATAATATTAATTATTTTACAAGGTAAACTAAGGGCAGATGAGCAAATAAAAATTATGAAAACTGCAAAGCATTTAGCATCATTAGTGAAATAATGGAATAAATATTAGGAATAAAACTTATAATCTCACACCACACTTTCTGATAACTAAAATAGAAAATAAATTTGAACTCTTAAAACACAGATTTCCAATGCCTATGATAAATACAACAAAAAGAAAATATAGTACATGCTCTAAATATTTTAAATCTAATAAAAAAGTAATATAATAAAATGTTACTTTTAAGATTAAGTTAATACTGAAAATTCTACCCTGGAAAGAATAAAGGAAACATGTTACCTTTATGTATAAATTTAAACTTGGCTGATGTCTTCCAGTGGCATGTATAGAGTTCACTCTATAGTTAACTCCAGTGAAGACTTTAGGTTTCAATTTTGTTGAGAAGGCAGAATACAATGCTGGTTCAGTTTCTGTATATGTTTAAAGGCATGTTTAGCAGGATGATTTGGCTCTGAGATCCCCCTTGAGTTGGTCTATTCAGACATGGCAAAATTTCTATTAAAACAGTTCTCCTTTGAATATAGGTTTGTCATAGAAGCAATTACAACTGTACAACAATTCAAACAGTCTTTAAATTGGTGTATAAAGTGGCCTCCAGCTAACTAGCCGTGACGGTAATCATAGCTGGAAAAATCTTCAGTCTGCAATCCCAAGTCTCTTTTTTTTTTTAAAAAAAAAAAAAACTCTTATATTTCCCCCCCAAAAAAATTTGAATTAGTGTTTTTTTCAACAGGACAACCTTATCTCAGTCTTAATCCTAATTAAAAATTCTCCCCAGGCTAATTTTTTTCTTATAATTAATTCAAAAATAATTAAAAACAAGTATCAGCTTATTAAAAATGCAATTAAAAGTTGTTGTTTTTTTTTGACATTAATCACTTTAAAAAAAAACCAAAGTAAAAGAAAAGTATATTAGAATTAAAATCTATTAAAAATATAGAAATGACCAAATTTTAAAGATTTAAATATATATGTCATTACACCTACTTCTTTAAACAAACATTTACAGTTTTCTTTTTAAAATTTAATAAAACCAAAAGTTGGTTTTATTATTGTTATTATTATTTATTTTTTGTAACAGGATGTTTGACAGGGATAAACTATCCAGATTAATATATAAATCAGTCACATGTCATATGACCTATATAGCTTGCATTACCAATATGTAATAAATAAAGAGCCTACTAATAGATCTAAAGAACCTTATTTATTTTATTTTATTTATTTTTATGATAAATACTAAAAGAGAAAGTACCTAAGTCTTTATCTATAATTGCCCACTTCCACAGACTGGTTTAGAGCTAGGACATTAGATTCAAAATACAAACTAAGTATTTATCTAATTCTTAAATATTAAAAAAAAATGATCTAAATCTTCAGACACCCACATGTCTTAAAATTCAATTCTTTAATTAAAGAAACTATATGGGCCTCAACTAAATTTTGTGAGCCCATATATTAGTAGGCTGAACAATTTAATTTAGCCAAAGCCCTAATAGCAACATTATAATATTAGTAAAAATTAGTCACCTGCCACATGACCTATATAGGTTGCATTACCAATATGTAATATATAAAGAGCCTCCTAATAGCTCTATACAAGTTTATTTATTTTATTATTTTTATGATAAATGCACTTTATATATTACATATCGGTAATACAAGCCATCTATATGATGTGACATGTGAATGATTTTTAAAAATATTATAATTTTGCTATTAGGGCTTTAGCTATATTAAATTGCTTAGCCTACTTTTATATATGATCACTGAATTTAGTTCAGTCCCATATAGAATATTTAGTTAAAAAGATGAATTTGAAGATATATTGGTTTCAGAAGATTTAGATCTTTTTCTTAATATCTAAGAATTACTTATATATATTTATATGTGGGTGTGTTTTTATGATTCTTAATATTAAGAATTACTTATATATATTTATATGTGGGTGTGTTTTTATGATTTTAATTTACACGTGTATTTGTAATTGATTTTTAATATGGGTTTATGGGGTTTAGTTTTTAAAATTTTTTATTGAATGATATTAGGAGTGATTAAAAGGTTATCTAGATTGAGTCGTAGGATAGTCTTTAAGATGGCAGATTGATTTTTTTAAAAAAATGTAGGGGATATGGTGTTTTTTCTAGTAGTTTTATTATTACTTTTAAAAAGAATAAAAAGTTGTTTAAAAATAGGAATTTGGTTCTTAATTTAGAAACATATATTTTGAAAAGTTTTTTGAAAGAAAATTTTATAAAATTTTACAAATTTATTTATGAATATAAAAGAAGTAGGCATTGTTTAGATAGGAAGCAAGATTTTAATTTTTTTCTTGAGGCAATTTTATATTGTAGGAAGTATGAAAAGAAATTAAAATGGTTGTTTGTAAAAATGAATAAAATTTATTGTAGTGATAGGGGGTATGAGGGTAATGTTTATATTAATAATGTTGTTAATCTTTCTGAGAGACTTAAAGATTTTTGGTATAAGGCCCTAATTTTGTTCCATTTCATTAAAAAATATAGCTTTTGATACAATTTTGTCTATTGAATCTAGTAATTAGAGTTATGATCAGAAAGTTGACGTTCAATTGGTTTTAAATGAAAGTTTAAAAATGAAAATAAATTATTGTTAATCCTTCTGAAATTGGACATCTTAAGGATAGGTTAATTGCTAATCATGTGATCATTTTTCATGAAGACATAGCTGGTTGGTTTGTCGTTATGAAAGGAGATGAGTTCAGGGAGAAAATGGATAGAGAATTAAATAAAGGTGAATATATGGTTTTAGATAAAGATCCAGTTAATGTGATTAAAAGAAAGTTGATAGATATTATGAAGAAAATGGTAAAATTAAAATGTTTAATAGAGTAGATTATTTAAAATGTTATCCAAATGATTTCATATCAGCTAAGATGTTTGAGAATATTAAGACTCATAAAGATGGTATTCCTTTAAGATTTATTTGTGATTTTACAGGTAGTGTTGAGGGTATTTTTAGATTTTTGAATAATTTTTTAAAACAATTTGTTGATTTTGGACATTATAGAGTTTCTTCTTCTTTTGAGGCTTTTGATAAGATTAATAATTTTAAAATGTAAAGTAATTGGGTTTTTGGCAGTTTAGATATTGAGAATATGTATCAGCTGTTAATAGGTTAAGCAGTATTGTTCTTATGTCTGTGTTGGTTAAGCAAGTTTCTTTAACAAAAAGAAAATTAAAGTAATTAAAGATTTGCTTTTATTATTGGAGGATTACATGTATTTTTACTTATAAGGGTGATTTTTATAAAATTATGGATGGGTGGATAATAGGCTATATTATTTTTCCTTTGATGTGTTCAGTTTATAATAATTATTTGGAGGACAAAATTATTATTAAAAAGATGAATAAATAAAAGATGGCAATATTACAGACCAAATAACTAAATGATAAAGAGCTACTAGATGATTGGGAAACTGTACTATTAATGTTTTTAAAAGATGATAAAGAATATATTAGATATTATAGACCCATCAGTCTTTTATCAGTTTATACAATATTTTATCAACATAATTACAACTCCTCTACAGAGAATATTGGCTTTCAACCAACCAAAAGAACAAGCTGGATTTAAAAGTTGTTATAGTAAAGTATAAAATATCAAAGTCATGAGAGAAACTATAGAAAGAACAATGGAATATAAACTATCATTATGTTTTCGATTTGTAAATTATGAAAAAAACCTTTGATTTTATAAACATTTTTGTTTTTTTCAGAAATTAAAGTATTGGATCATCAAGTTATATACCCAGTGCATTAATATTTAAAAAAATAATACAGAAATGCAACAACAGCAGTTAGGTTACATAATGATATTAGAAAAGTTAACATTCAAAAAGATGTAAGACAGGATCACTCCATATCTTCATTTTTTTTTTTTTACAGTTGTGCTGTATAATTAATTTGTGAACTAAAATGGGAAGACAAATAAATAAACGTAAATGGAGATTAATTAAGTGATTTAGATTTTGTAGATGATATAGTTATTTTCATAAATAAATCATCAGCCTTTAAAAAAATGTTGTAAGAACAATCAGATGAAAGTAAGAAAGTAGGACTCATTGTAAGTATTAAAAAGACTAAATTAATGTTTAATGGAATTTCTCACAAGATAAAAATAAAGATTGGCAATACTAAAAAGAAATTAAGAACTCCAAATACCTTGTTCACATTACTACAATCGTTCTTTTCATTTCTTTCAATAAAAGTAACTTTTTTTTCTCTTCACACATTCGATACATAAATTAGCTTTGTATTATGTAAGTTTTCAACAATTTTGCTGTGCATTCGGAAGTTTTTTTCCCTATTTGTGGCAGATTATTATAGGTGGCAATATAATTTTACACAGGCCATTTAGCTGCATAGTTTATTCTTTCTTTTTTCTGACAGATTGTAATATGTGATAATATAATTTCACATCGGAAGTGTTTATTGGATTGGGCAGCATGTTCTGGGATATCAACTGACGTGCTACTTGTTCTTGCCTAGACTTTCATGGCAAAAATATTTCTAATATTGTAAAACATTTTCATAACTTTTATTATAAGCTTTTAATTTTAATTAGCAGCAAGAGAAATCATTCTCCACGTGACACACTTACACTTCTTTAAGATATATTTTGCAGTTTACAATTCAGTCATTCCACAGTACAATGAAGTTGACCTTCGGAAGACTAACTGTTTATTATCTGCTTCATTAACCATAGTAAATACCATAATATATGTTGTCTTCAGGACCTACAATAATGATGAATATCTAACTACCTTGCAAGTCCGAAAAATATGTTCTTATGTTATTCATCAAAAAAAGAAATAGTGATTTGCTTCCTTACAAATATATATATATATTTTTCAAACTTTTCTTATTTATTTGTCAAAAAAATTTTGTTAAATCATTTTTCCTGGGTTCAAATTTTCCTATTATTTTCTTTCAAAATAAATAAATTTTTTTTCATTACGACTTGGAATAGATGAACCTAAAAATATCTTGAAAAACTCTTTTATTTACGGAGTACGTATTTTCTCTATCTCTAGCTGTATGCATTACTGAACACCCACGAGTTATTCTTTAAATCTACATATCTAACATTTCTTCTGCTATTAGAATTACATATACATGCGTGTATAATTTAATCATATCCATTTAACAAATTAAAAATAATAAATCTATAGATTTTTCAAAGTTATGACATATATGTTAAGGCATCATGCTATGCAATATTTTAAACAGAAAATAATCTGTGTAATGAAAGGAAAAATAAAAAAAAATAATGAATTTATCGTTTATTGCATGCAAATGAAGATTTGCCTTTTTTGTTTAGGTTTAAAAAAATTGCGACTTTTCTGTAATTGATTTCCAGTTGCAAATCTATAAACATTATTAAAAGTTATGAAACAATAAATTGAGAAAATAAAGTTGAGAATGATAAATTGAAGGAATTTGTAAATGAGTTTAATTGTTTTTTTTCCATATGTCATAGCATCTGCCGGGACGCGAACCCACACCCGTCTGCAACCAACTACTTGCTTGCATGGCGGCTGCGATAGTGTTAGAAGGAGGGGGGGTTAAATTTTGGTAAGTTAAAATTTTTAGATCTTTTGGTGATTAGAAATGTAGAAACTAATTGTTTATTGTGCAGTCATTTAGTTAAAAGTAAAGAATTAAGATCTATAATTAAACCGGATAGCTATCAGTCTGTATCTTTTAAAGTAGCTGCTTTAAGGAATTATTGTCATAGGAATATTAAATTAAATAATTCTAGTGGGGTAGCTTTGTTTCAGAAATATCAATTTTATAAAGGTTACTTGAGTGTTGGATACTCTGATAAATTGTTAAAAGTATTTTATTTAATAGTAATATTTGTAAGAATGTAAAGGTTAAATAAAAATATGATGTTATTCCTTTGCCATTTAAATTGTCTTCTTATAAAATTGTGTGTAGAAATAGTAAATTCTTTGGAAATAAGAAAATTGCTTGGAAAAGGCGTGTAACATTGAATAATTTATTAAATAATACAAAAAGAACTTTTTGATAGAAAGACTATTCCTGGTGTAGAATATTTTATTCCTTGTTTATTTGTAAGAAGATTTGCATAGGTCAGAGTGTTTTGAGTTTAAATGAAAGAATAAAGGATCATAAAAGTAGAGTTAAAAATAGATATCTTAGTTCTACTTTGTATGGCCATGAAAAAGATACAGGCCACACTATTGATTTTGATGAAGCTTAGGTTGTCTTCTTTGAGAGAAATGAAATCAAAAGAAGAATTAAAGAGTCTTTATTATTGAAAATTATTATTCTGAAGGAATTAACTTATTTAAGAGTTCTTTTAATATTAAGGGTGGATGGGAAGTGAATGGATTTATGGGTAGTTTTTAATATTATATATATTGTGTGGTTTTTGTGTTTTAATATTATTTTTATGCTGGTCTGGTTTAATTTTGGATTTGAGGTAGTTTTGATTTGATATATATATATATATATATATATATATATATATATATATATATATATATATATATATATATATATATATATATATATATATATATATATATATATATATATATATAATATATATATATATCAACCATTATCAATCCATTGCAGGATGAAGGTCTCTCCAACTTTAATCCATCTTCTCCGATCTTTAGACTCTCTTCTCCACAACACCCCTGCACATTTTCTTATACCATCCATCCATCTCACATGTGGTCTCTTTCTGGGTATTTTACAATCTCTTGAAATCCAGTTTAAAATTTCAATTGTCCATCTATTATCATCTCTTCTAGCAATATGTCCAGCCCAACTCCACTTCAATCTTTTAATTTTTTCAATAAGGTCAGTAACACCTGTTTGTTGTCTTACCCATACATTGCGTTTTCGATCTCTTCTTGTTACTCCCAACATACATCTCTCCATACTTCTTTGAGTAGTATGAAGTCTCTGTATTGCTCTTCTATTAAGTGTCCAAGTCTCAGATCCACATGTAAGAGCTGGTAAAACACATTTGTTAAAAACCATCCTTTTCAAACACATAGGCATATTTCCTCTTAGTATCAAGTTATTTCTACCAAAAGAACTCCAACCAAGTTTAATTCTATGATTAACTTCCTCCAGTATGTTTCCATCTGTATTAATAATATGACCAAGGTATTTGTAACTGTTAACTTCTTCTAATTCTTCATAATCAATCTTTATTTTCATATTTTGAGCAAATCGATTAAACATTTCTTTAGTCTTTTTAACATGTATCTTTAGTCCTACTTTTCTACTTTCATCTGCAAACTCCTGCAACATTTCCTGCAGCTCTGAAGCATTATTTGCAAAAACAACTACATCATCTGCGAAATCTAAATGATTTAAATACTCTCCATTTACTTTCACTCCTTTAGTTTCCCATTTTAATCCATATGGAGTCACCTTGTCTTACACCTTTCTCAATGTTGATTTTTCCAGTATCATTATGTAATGTAATTGCTGCTGTTGCATTTTTATAAATATTCTTTAATATATGACAATATCCTGGATCTAGACCTTGACAATCCAATGCTTTAATCACTGAAGAAATGTGTATAGAATCGAATGCTTTTTCATAATCTACAAATCCAAAACATAATGACAACTCATATTCATTTGTCCTTTCTATGATTTCTCTCAATACCTGGATATGATCTATTGTACTAAAACCACTTTTAAATCCAGCTTGTTCTCTTGGTTGGTGGAAATCTAAAGTTTTCTGTAGACGAGTTGTAATTATCTTGGTAAAAATTTTATATAAAACTGATAAAAGACTGATAAATCTATAATTTCCTGTATCTTCTTTATCACCTTCTTTTATATATTATTATTATTATTATTACTGCATTCTTCCAATTTTCCGGTATATCTTTATCATTTAGACATTTGGTATATATCTTTGTTAAATTGTTTCTATTTCTTCACCTGCTTCTTTTAATATATCAATTATAATTCATCATTTTCTGGAGCCTTTCCTTTCTTCATACATTTAAATGCATGTCTCACTTCTTCATTTAAAATTCTGGGCAATTTGGAAGATGTAATAGGTATAGGATGTACTTGTTCTTTATTACTATATAATTCTTGATAAAAATCTTCTACCAATTTCATGATGTCATCTCTCTTTTTAGTATTAATTCCATCTTTTTTCTAATTGCAGATATAAATTTCCTACCAATAGCAAATGTTGTTTAACATTCTTGAGACTTTTATTTTCTTCTACAGCTTTCTTTGCTATCTCACAGTTGTACTTCTTATATCATTTTCAACTCTTTTCCGTACCATTTTACAAAATTAGAGATATTCAATTCTTTTTAATACATCATTTTTACATATCTTCATATTCCTTCTTTTCTTCATAAATTATTTCATCTCAGTAGAAATTTTATTAGTCAATTGCTGCTTTTTTCTACCAGCTATCTTTGTTGCAGTTTTTAAAAGTGTATCAGTTATTTTCATATTAATTTCATTCAAATATGAATCATGTTCAAAATATTCTAACACTTGAAACCTATTGGTAAGTTCTAATTTAAATGCATTAGAATATTTCTGAAGATTAGGAATATCAACTGCAAATATTGTTCTTCTTAATAATTTTTGTCTCTCTAGTTTTACATTAACACATAACTTACACCTTACTAATCGATGATCACTTCCTGTGTTAAATTTATTAAGAACATTACAATCTTGAAATATGTATTTCCTGTTAGTCAACATATAATCCAATTCTGCTGTAGCTTCATTTGAATGCTTCCATGTCCATTTCCTTTTAATATTTTTCTCAAAAAAAGAATTCATAATATGAAGTTTTTCTTTTTCTGCAAACTCCACAAGTCTATGTCATCTCTCATTTCTATTACCATAACCAAAATTACCTACAGCAATTTCATCTTTCATTTGTCTACCAATTCTAGCATTAAAGTCTCCCATAACAATTTTAAAATGTTGTTTACTCTGATCAAAAGCCTTTTGTACATCCATATACAAATCTTCTATTACTTCATCACTATGAGAACTTGTTGGGGCATAAACCTGAATTATCTGCATTTGGTATCTCCTATTAAGTTGTATAACTAATCTTGCCACTCTGTCCAATACACCATCAATCTCCACAATATTGTTCTTCCACTTTTTATTTATAATGAATCCTACTCCACTTGTATTTCCAATATTTGTGCTTTTATAATTGAGTCAGTTAACAAACAAAATGCAGTGTTGAGAAGATTTTGGGAATTCATGCCTCTCCACAGCCTAAAAAGTCCGATGAAAACAGCAAGATCTGCCCGTGAAATAATGTCAAATCCGTCAATATCTAATTGCCTCCAATAGTAATAATGGTGAATAATAAAGAAACTCATCAAGGAAACATCCCAGCCGTCTGGAAGCATTCATACTGGAACCATTCATAGTGGAAGAAACAACAAACAAGAAGAAAACAAAGTGTTAAATCTACGTTCAAAATCCTAGGTAAAACATTTGCTTATTTTCGTTTATACTGTAATAGCTATTGCATTTCATTAATTTGTGTGAATCCTCCAAGAGTCAAATTTTATGAACTCGATATCATACATAATGAACTATTGATATGTGTGTTTAAATTTCAAATGCTATGTAATACTTTATTATTATTATTATGTGTGTGCATGAGTTAATATGTGTGTGATCCTTATATCAATAGTATTGGTTGAATTAGATAAATACCAGTGTTCGGTTATGAAAATATACAAGAATATTTAAACTAGTTTAGAAATGTTAATTTAAAAATATGCATGTGTTTTTATTAGAATTATAAAATGTTTAAATTTAGTAAATAAATGTTAGTTAATAAATTTCTTTAAAATTAAACTTTATTTGTCAGTCAATTCTTTTTATCAATTCTTTTTATCAATTCTTTTAACAAATGCTTTTATCAATTCTTTTAATCACTAATTAAGTATAATCTATTAGTGATTACAAACAACTGAGCTAGTCGTGGATTTAGGCGTTTGGTTAGTGGCCACTGTTCAAAGTGCGTTATTTATTCATCCTTGAATAGATAGCTGGCGCCCGTGTTTATACACAAACAAAAAAGGTGCTTTGAACTTGGTGTTGAACTCAACAGCTGAGAAGAAGGTATGTCCTGGAAATGTAATGCTAGTTATATATTTTATAGCTATCATTTGAGCATACATACTCTCCGAGTATGTTCTTCTCTGCCTAAGAGACCGGTGTTTCGAATGAACACATACGAACCCGGTTCAATATATATATATAACCACAATTACTTATTCCATGAATAACTAGTTCAATATATATATATAACCACAATTACTTATTCCATGAATAACTAGAACACTTTACATTTACGAATATATGAGTATGAGAAGTACATCTTTTGAAAGCGCTCAGCCATTTAATTTAGTTTTCAATTTGTTGTTATAGCTTAATGTTGGAAGTGTGAAAGCAATATTTAATATTATTATATTGAAGACAAATGTAAAGTATAAATATACAAGTTATTACTAAATATAAATATTGTTTATAAATAACACATAGACAGTGTGGTTTATCACTATATATATATATATACATATATATATATATATATATATATATATATATATATATATGTGTGTGTGTGTGTGTGTGTGTGCGTGTGTAAACTAATAATGATTACCAAAATTCCAATATAGTAACTCGATATATATATATATTTCTAATGTCTATATGAATACAGACAAACAAAAATATATAATACTAAACATGACAACAGCACTAAATAATAACGGTTAAATACTGATTTATCTAGGTCTAACGAGATGACACCTTATACCTTAAGGACAAATTTTAATCTTGCCTGAGTAAACCCATAACTTCTACAAATGTAGTTACTGATAAACATAAAATCGATATTCATGTAGACATAGTAATAATGACTAATTAAACTACTAACTGTATACATTGTGTCTCTTTCATGATATTTCAACACTTATATTATAGTATATTATATAATATTTATATTTTTGATCAGTAGTATTCAGTGATGATTAAGTTGCTTTTATTCAAAATAGTTATAATGGATATGATCCCAGAAATATTCATTTTGCTATTTTATATATACATATATATTATACCCGGCTATATGCAATATTTCAAAAATATATATATATATATATATATATATATATATATATATATATATATATATATATATATATATATATATATATATATAATAAAAAAATATTCTCTGAATCTGTTTATTATACTATTAAAAATTTTACTTATAAATATAAAAATAATAAAAGTGTTAATTCTTCTGATAAATAATTGTAGATATAAATACCATATATTTCAAATCAACAGGCAAGTTTCATTAAGAAAATTTATAAAGGAATATGTGATATTGCATTTTATGCACCACCTACATTAAATAAATTAATAAACCATTCAAAGGATAAAACTTTATTTACAAATAAAAATTGTATCATTTACAAATGGACATGTGGGTGTGGCCATGGATATATAGGTGAATCAAGGTGCCCATTGGAAAAAAGAACAAAGGAACACTTATTGTTATTTAATAGGGTTCTAAATACAAAACAAAATTTTAAAAATAATGATAATTTATCAGCTTCCGTCTTTTATGACCATAATAAATCATGTATATATGGTTTCAATTTTAATTATAACAACGTAAAAATATTGGAAATTGAAAGAAATAGTAATAAAAGGAAAATTAAAGAGGTGATATTGATATGTAAATACAAACAACATTTGGTTAAAAGGCAAGCAGCAAACATTAAGATCACAGAATGATGGGAAAGTTTACATCATAGAATTATGGGAAAGCTGACATTTTAAATGTGATAGTTGACAAAACCACAAGTTGGTTGAAAGCACTCCTAAGTGACGGTTATACATATATTTTTATAAGCTTTTAAATACTGTATTTTTAAATATTTATTTATCAATTTACGTATATCATTTTGAAGAAATACAGACATCGATTTATATATATATATATATATATATATATATATATATATATATATATATATATATATATATATATATATATAACACATAGTTTTTGAATAAAACATAATATTATAACTTACCAATTAAGTAAAACAAAATATAACTTTTACCAGTCTAATCATCTACACAACTAACCAGTGAAGAAGTTTTCAGATGATGTCATTCTTATTATGTGTATTGCTAAATTAAATTAGATTATAAAATACAGATTTTAATATATTTCTATTAACATAATTATATATTTCCACTTAAATATTATTATTATATAAATATTAATTGCCTTCACGAAACTACATTAACAATAATTTCAACAAGATATACTAAGTAAAATAATCTTAATCTGGTAAAACAAATAATATCTATTTATAATTAATTTTATTTTTATATTTATTGGTTTATTAAGTCATTTTGAAATATTAAACAAAATAAATCGATCAGTTATGAAAAATCCACAAAGAAATAATAATAAAACGCTTTTAAAATATTATTTAAGGTAAAATGAATAAAGTATTAGTTTTGCAATTTACTTTAAAACAATTTTGTAAAGAATTAAAATTTTTCATTATTAATCAAAATAAATCAATAATTTTATTTGATTTTTTCAAAATAAATGGACAATAGTTATGTTGTAGGTTTCATTATTATTACTGAAGAATTTTAAAGTTTATGATAACCTGTAATAAGGTGGAGTCCGTTATTTAATAAAAAATGCTTTCATTAGTATTTGAAATAGCAACGGTTAGTTATACATTCTAAAACTAAAATAAGGGCATATGGTTTTATTTTTCAGTAGCTCATAAAAATTTATAAAGCCAGATTCGTTCCAGGAAAATTCCTCCTTTACTCTACAGATTGGCACCATAGCATGCCAGCTCAAACTCTATGAACAGGGGACCAGCTCTGTCAACTCTGTTAATCAAATTTCATATGATTCTTGTGCAATAAGTCAGTTTTGGAAGAAGAGTGTGTTGCATATATATATATATATATATATATGCAACACACTCTTCTTATCTATATAGAAATCGTCATTATATATATATATATATATATATAATGACGATTTCTAATAGATAAGTAACCTTTAATAAATCAACTCAATCTATGTTCCATCCTTAAGAACATATCAATAAATAAAAATATTAAAAGAATTAAGATGTATAAATAATAAAAATTTTGGATAATAAAATTTGTAAAAAGAAATTTCATTTATAATATATATATATATATATATATATATATATATATATATATATATATATATATATATATATATATATATATATATATATATATATATATATGATAGTTTTCAACATCTAATATTAAGTATTGAATGTCTTTAGAAAAAAAAAAAAAAACTTAATTTAAATTATCTAATGCATTCAACTATTAGTATAACACAAAGTTAGAATATGAACAACGTTTAGATAAGTAGTATTCTACTCGATTATTCAGATGTTTTGGTATGACCAATGTCATTACTGTCATGGGAATTTAACATGGACCCATATATTGCTGAGTATTGAATGTTAATTTAATGCTTTAACCAATTGTACCATCCTGCCAAAAACAACAGTCAGTAGAAATTTGAAATAAGTTAGTTTTTTAAAGACATCCATTACTTAATATTAGATGATAGGAATAGCCCAATACATAAATGAAACTAAAATATTGCCCTCACAAACCATCAGAAAAACAACATAGATGTGTTATTTAGAACTCCACTCCCAAGCAAATTTTTGAGCATACATTTTGTTAATATATTACATTACAATAACCATAATCTAGCACTATCCAGTAGATGAAAGATTCCTATAACACAGTGTCAGTTGAAAAAATATTTTAACAAATCAAATTTAAAATATTCGTTTTAATAATTGTTCACATAAACATTTACATGTAATATATTTTGCAATAAGATTTGTTACAGTAACACATAAAAATCCTCCCTTTGTTCTCTTTGTTTGCACTAAATACTGGGTAATATTTTTGTATTACATTTATATGTATACAGACTTTATTTTTTTTATATTTGTGTCTATTAATCATAGTTATTATTATTATTATTATTATTATTATTATTATTATTATTATTATTATTATTATTATTATTATTATTATTATCATCATCATCATCATCATCACCACCTTAGCAATAGATTACATTGTTCTTCAGAAATATATTGATGACCTTCGTGCTTAGTGTTATCTAAATAGTATGTCAGTTAAATTTAATAAATGTTTCATTGTTTCATATCTTAAGAAATCTGAGATTTTAAATTATTTTATTAATTCTCATAAAACTAATCTTGTTGAATCCCGAAAAAAATCAGGAAATATTTTTGTACCAATTTTTTTCTCATATAAAAATGATTGTTAGCATGGATTTTACATCATGGTTAATCATTTGGCATTGTTTTTATTTCTCTGATGATAGAAAATTAAATTATTTTTACAATGATTTTTCCGATAATTGAATACTGTTCAATCATTTGATATCCTAAGACTTAACATAAATGTAATATATTACAATCAATGATTAATAAATTATCGAAGTGCATTTTTCTGAAAAATAAAATTGGCCTTCATTTTTCTCAAGACAGAGATATGAAAAAATTATAATCCTGTATAAAATCTTAAATAAACAATTTATTCCATCTGATAAAATTTTAGTGCTATAATGAGTTATTTTGATCATAATATCAAGTTTGTTTCTGTTTGTTATATTCAAGCTTGTCATTTCAGTGTCCTTAAATTTTAATTTATTTCAGATTATCTTCTTGATATAATCCCATTTTTACTAGTACTAATCATTTTCAATTTTGCAAAATTCTTAAATTTGAATGTCTGCTTATGTATTATTTTACATTAATATATATATATATTAAGAGTCACAGCGCATGTGCAATCCAGTACACTCTAATAAACAGTTAACACATAAATCATTGAGGTTACCATAATAAAAAATATAATTTACAGCTATATTAGAAAAGTCAAGTAGAAAACATTAGTTTTAAATAAAATATTTACCCAACTACACATAACAATTAAGATTAAATATTAACTTACATATATATAATAAAAGTCAACCTATTGTTTAATAACCATGGAAATGAACCAGGACTTGAACTTTAGAACTTGAAGATAATCTAAGGTCAAACACATCCAAACAGCCCATTGTTCAAAAGATAAAAAATTATGATTCAATTACTTGATTGAAAACATTAACTAATTCATCAATAATGTAAAATAAACCTTGTAAAAAATATAAACATTTTATATATATATTTAAAATTGAACATTCCAATTTCTGAAAAAAAAAAGAAATTATTATTTTACATGGCCTTTGTTAACAAGAAACTCTTCCATATAATTGTATAATCTGCACTTAAGGGGTTTTTTCTATTAATCAGGAACTTTTTAGATATATTACTAACAATAAAAACGATAGCTGTATATTGTTCAAATATTATAAGAGAACTAACTTTGTGTCTCTTAATATATATATATCGCAGAAACACATTTTAAAGCTTTTAATTTTAAATAATTTATAACTAAGAATACACAAATTATTTAAAAGCTAATACAATGTTTTTTTTTAGGCTAAACAATTGCCTTGGAGATAGTTTGTCAATGCTTATTCAAAAAATTTAAACTTTAATTCTTCCATCATATGTCTAATCAAGATGCCAAAATTCTATAAAATAAAATTCTATATTAACACCACTATATCAACTAGCAAAGAATGGAATGGATGCTAAGAGAGTGCAGTATTGATAGGATATTCATTAATTAGAGAATGTGGGATATAATTTCAAAGGAAAAATAGAAGCAGGTATGTAAGAGTATGTTTGCCTGGTGCTAGAATTAGAGATGTAGCAGATGAAGTAAAAAAGCAAGATAGTAGAGATGGGTATGTTATGGTGGGGACTAATAATTTATCGAAATCATCAGAGAGAATAATGCATGAGTATATAGAATTGATTAGGAATTCGACTATGATTAAAAGAAGAGTAGGAGTAGTTGGATTATTGCTAAAATTTGATAAAAGTTATATGTTAGATAGGGCATGTTCTATAAATGAGAGATTGAAAAAATTGTGTGAGAGAAATAATGTTATATTTGTGGATGTGTGGGATTGTTTTATTGGAAAGAGGGAGTTATATAATAAAGATGGGTTGAATTTAGGAAAACAAAAAAAAAGTGAAGTTTTAGGGAGTTGGATTTATAAAGAATATATTTTGGGGAAACTTATAAGGGTGAGTGCGATTTTAAATTGCAATATTATTAAAAAAAAAGAATGGATGGAATGTAAGAAATAAGCAAAATGAATAATATTTAGATATAACTATAGATATGGAAAAGGAATGTGTTTATCAAATTAATGTTAAGAAATGTATTTATAAATGTAATGCAGAAGAAATAATTAAAAGTTTTTTTATAAAAGAGAAGTTAGGGAAGAAAAAATAGATAAATTTGGTTTTTGAATATGCAAGGTGTTAGGAGACCAGAAAAGTGGATGGAATTAAATAAAACAATTGACACTGAAGAGATTGAGGTTTTAGCAGTAATGCAAATACATCTAAGAGAAGAAACTATTTTGGAACCGATGGTATGACAGTGTATAAATAGAAAAAAAAAGAATAAAGGGGTCGTGATGTTATATCAAAAAATATTTAAATATTTTTAAATGTCAAGAACATTTGTGGTTTGAAATAAGATTGGGTAGAGAAGAATGAATGGTGGTGATAGTCAAATTATAATGCAGTGTAACAGTAACATATATGAATGTCTAGTTAAGGATATACAAAGTTTTCAAGAAAAGGGGAAGAGAATAATGGTTATAGGGGATATGAATGTACATATTGACGAAATTGATGATGTAGATAATAAAAGTGGACAGCTTTTAAAGAAATTCTGCCATAAAAGGAATTTGAGTATTGAAAAACAATTAAATATTTATGAGGATCAATACATGGTCTAGAAATAATATATTTCATACAATACATTATATATTGGTAGAGAAAGAGGGAACGATAAAAATATGGACAATTAAGCTGTTTGATAATGAAGAAAAAGTATGCACTAGTGATCATAACTTCATTGTAATTGAAATAGTTAATAATGTGATGGAGAATAGAAATAAAAGTAGAAACAATAGTGAAAGATGTGGATGGAGAGAGAATGATGAGAATAAATTGGAAAAGTATAAAATACAAGTTGAAGAAATCATGGAAGAGTTGGTTGGGGATGAGTATAAGGACTGGTGTAAAGAAGTAGAAAAAGTGGCAAATAGGGTTTTAAGTGAGAATATTCAGAAGAATGAAAATATTAAAAATGAGAATTAGTATGTGTAAAAGAGAGGCAAGAAGCATGCAGAGAATATATGTATGCTATTAAAAACAAGGAAAGTAAAAAATATATTAAAGCTTAATGGGAAAAGTACTTAGAAAAGAAGAAGTTGTCTATAAGAGATAATTATATAGAGAGAATAAAATTAAATAGTAAATTGTTGGAGGATATTAATAAAAGTGGAAAAGATGGGAGTAAAAAAAAATGGAATTATATTAAAAGAAAAAAATTGGGAGGGAGAGAGATAATATTACTAGATGAGGAGGGAATACAATGTAGCTCTAGAGAAGATTTAAAGTGAATCTTAAATAGATATGTAATAAATATAGAAAAATATGTTAGATGTGAAGGATAGAGTGATAGAAAACATAAAAACATATAAATAATATTTATTTTATAAAGCACAGACGGTATTGAAATTAAACTGAGAGAGTGCAAATCTATCAAGCATTTATACTATCACCAGCCATTCAGATCAAGCACTGAGACAGAGAATTTCACAAAAAAAGGTGGTTCTACCTTCTTCTTTACTTGTCTTTCTATATATCCAAGCCAGTCTAAAGTACTTAAATCTGAAAACGTGAATCTTAAATATCTTCACACTCAACGCACTGAGTTGAAATTACAAACATACAGCGTGAAATCTTACGATTTACTATGCAGTAGTTTATCGATGGTATAACTTGCAGCAACTTATGTAAATAATTTTTATTTTATAAAGCGCTTTCAGATTTAAGTACTTTAGACTGGCTTGGATATATAGAAAGACAAGTAAAAAAGAAGGTGGAACCACCTTTTTCTTGTGAAATTTTCTGTCTCAGTGCTTGATCTGATTGGCTGGTGATAGTATAAGTGCTTGAGAGATTTGCACTCTCTCAGTTTAATTTTAATAAAAGCATATAGTAATGGGAATATTAGATTTTCAGAAAATGAACTGAATGAGGAGAGAAGAAATTGAAAAGTGGAAATGCAATAAGATTAGATGGATGGGCAGCAGAGATGGTGATGAATTTAAAATATAGGGCAAAAGTAAAGTTATTATCCTGTCTTAATAAGATGGCACAGATTAGAATTTTTCTAAGTAGTTGGAGTAATACAAGACTAAGATTATTATTTAAAGGAAAGGGTAAGTATCATAGACAGTTAAATAATTATAGAACGTTAGCTGTAACCTCAGTTTTATATAAAGTTTTTTTCATATATGGATGGCTAGAAGAGTTGTAAAATGAATGGAAGGAAATAATATAATGGGAGAAATGCAAAGGGGTTTATATTAGATAGGCGTATTAGAGATAATTTATTTGTAGTTACACAACTTATGAATATGAGTATGAATTTGGGTAAACAGTTATATATGAGTTTTATAGATATAAAGTAGGCATATGATAGAGTAAATAGAAATAGATTATGGATAAGTTTAGCAAATTGGAAATATATGAAGCTTTAGTAGATGTTATTAAGAAATGATATATATATATATATATATATATATATATATATATATATATATATATATATATATATATATATATATATATATATATATATATATATATATATATATATATATATATATATATATATATATATATATATATATATATATATATGAATCAGTTAAAGTTAGAAAATGGGGTGGGACTAAGGCAAGTATGCCCTATGTCATCTATTTTGTTTGTTTTGTATTTGAGTGAAATGGAAAGAACAATAGAAAGATTAGGAAGAAATATAAAAATACCGGTAATAGGTAGTATATATATATTTTGTCAGGTCTTTTTTTTTCGGTTGAAATATTTTTGTGTGCAGTAAGAAGAGAAGATATGGAAGTTATGCTGAGGACATGTGCAAGATTGGGTAAAAAGATGGGGTTAAATTTAGAGAAAAAAAATCAAATATAATGATGGCTAATACTAGGAAAATAGAAGTGGTAGAATTTTTATTGGGAGATATTAAGTTAAGTGTGGTAAATAGATATAGTTATTTGGGAATTATTTTAAATAATCAGAAAATATTATTTGGATGAATGGGAGAAAAAATTATAAATGAAGCAAAGAAAAGAAAGAGATTGATAAAAAAAATTAACAGTGTTTTCATATAATAAATATGATGTAGCTAGAATTATATGGAAAGGAGTTGCAGTAACTGGGTTAACATATGGTAATGATGCATTATGTATTAATAATGAAGTGGTCATATCTAAGTTCGATCCAAGCCTCAGGAGATTCCATATTCAACCTAGTTCAACCTCTGTCACCAACAGTGAATATTTCCGAATGTAATAAACCTTTATACTATCTTCAATACACGCAATTTTCAGTTAAAACTAAGGTTATTATTTAAGTATTTATTGAACCTAATTATATTATGTTTAATTTGTTAATGTTATTAATTACCTCATTATAAAATATTCAGAAAAAATATCTATTTTAATTATGTGGATTGTATGTATATATTTGTAAATAGTTAAATATACATTCATTATAAAGTTTTATTACATCGGAATGTTTTATTTCATATTTTACCATTTTGTTCAAATTTATATGGTTAAAAGTTACTTTGTTTCAATAAGCTTTCAGATCGTCCTTTCCCAAAAACTTTGGGAAATTTTTTATTATTTAGTTAAAATGATGAGTTAAAACTTTAAGGGCAGGGCTAAATTAAAATCATTTGTTCAGATTTCACAAATGTATTTTCTAAATAGAAAATGAATTCAAAGGTAATGGATTTAAAAGTCTTATCGGAGGAATGGATCAGAAATCAATTAGAGAAAATGTTGGTTTGTAATAATGTAAAGGCTTTAGCCTTAAGTCATCAAGATCAGAATGGGCAGGAAACCAAAGAAGAAAGTATGAAAATCCTGGAAAAGTTTTCATAAAACCTTTTACTGTTAAATTAAGAGGAGTTGGCACGAGAAACTATGTCCCTTTTAATTTTGATTTTTATAGTATTTTCAGAATGGTATGTGGCTAACTTCGGAAATCTGATTGCTGGAGCCGGAAATTCCCCGCAGATCTTCAAAATGTTTCTTCTAAACAGAACATTTCAATATCAATCATAAGCCATCGAAATATGGAAGAAAACTAATACATAAATGAAATTTACATGAGTCAAGTGCACGCCTACCCTACGTTGTCTCCGAAACCCAACATGATTCTGACATTACGAAACTATGAGCGATCCATGGAAGGACTGGTAAATATATTTTACTTTATAAACCGCAAACTTCTGGTATATTTATGAACTCTACCTCAAATCATAAGTTAAGTTAACTACTGTCTAAAATTTTCTATTCACTTTATAATGCGCTAAAATTCGTTATAGTAATTCTCTATTCTATTATGTCTAGTCTTAAAATTAATATATTGTTAACTTTCATTTCTCTTACAATGGCGGTTCATTTTGACTAATTTTTAATTATATTTATTTGAATGATTATAAATATCATTTATTTGCGATAATATGCCAATAATACTTTCAACTCGATAATAATCTCTTTCGTTTAAACTGACCCTAATAAAATATTATTGCATGATTATGAAGCCATAGAGCTTTGAAAGCGCTAAGCTTTAAATATATATATAACTTCTTTAATGAGCGTTATAAGCACATAACATATTATAATTATTAAGTTGAAGAATTTATTTAATGTTTGATATTTATTTTTATTAACAACAGATAAATATGATTAGCCCATTTTAAAACCTATGCTCACGGCTAGTTTATTTAAGTTTCACAAACTTATTTAATTTAAATCTCGTATGTTATATTATTATTCAGGGAGGGCATGATATTGAGGGTATTACTATTATGATTATGTAGTTATATTTAAGCTCTTTTGCTTCATGTAAGTTTTATTTTAATCTGATATGATCAGATCATTATGTAAGGCAGCTATTATATAATTTGGGTTTTATTAATCAAATATGATGATCATTGTATCATCACAATTCGGAATGTTGCTAACACGAGCCACCCTCTTGCGTCTTAGGTTTGTCATTTCGGTGATATTATTGATTTTTTAATATATTGAAAGAAATCACTTCCTCCTTCACTTGTCACTATATTAGAACACCAAAGATTTGTGGCTGTATCCCGACGTGGCTTTCCCCATGTTCCATGGATAATTTGTAGGGCAGAAAGGACTTGGTAAATACAAGCCACTCTTTATACTTTTCAAATCACCGACAAATCATTTTATTTCATATTCGGTGTGCTGCCGTAATGCGTTATAAATCGTAATGAATTGATTTCATTAAAATCAAACAAGTTTATATTTATTGATAATTTTAAATAAATTTTATTTGTCAAGTATTCAAGTTATACCCTATGTATTTGTCATGATTTTCATGAATTGATTTAAGGATGTGTGGAAAATGAATCTCACATCTTTCTCACATAAAATTAGCATTTTATTTTCTTTTCCAAATAAAATACCAGACAATGAATAATATATGTAATCTGTTCAGCACAAACGCCATAAATACATTTACTTACCTTTGTTACTTTGTTGGGGAATGGACAAATATATTTCTTAAATACTTATGTATTTTATTATTGGCATAATAGTACGACTGCAATTATTTATTGTATATTATAATTTCACGTTTCCAAGACTAGAGATAATTTGTAATACTCATCATAAATATTTGAATAAATATTTGCTTATTATTAAATATTTTATATACATACTTGGTTTGATTGTTTATTATTTCTTAATTAGTTTTAAATATTCATGCTCACTGTTTGTATTGCCAACCCAAATATACATATGTATTTATTCAGAAATATCTGTAGGCATTCTATCATACCTAAGTTAGAGTCAGATAAGTGGTCTCAGTAATTGCCATATCAGTTGAGCAAGTTCCTGGGGCATAATCACATCCATCAATATGTGTTAGATATTATGTTTGATCTGAGCTCATGAATTGGGTTCAGATTCAGTTTAGTCTTTGATATAATTCTTTGGTTCAACTGAGTTTGAAGTTCAGTTTCATGAGTTCAGGTTATGTTAGGTGGAAAATATATTTGACCGGTACAGTAAATGGTATTAAATTACTTAGAAAAAGTTCAGAGAAGTAGGAAGATATGCATTGGATGCAGGTGTATGGACAGCAAGGGAGTCACCTCAAGGAGAAATTGGATGGTCAAGTTTTCATATGAAAAGTGCAAAAAGTAAAATGAAAATGTTTGTTAGATTGCAGTTTATTGATAATAAAAGAATAGCCAAAATAATTTTTAATTGTGTTATGAGTAAAAGGCAGGCAACAAGACAGGTGAGAAAGGTAATGTGGTATGCAAAATATTTGGATAAAGAATTTATATCAGTATATTTGTATTAAAAGGGGGATGATTGTGTTAGGAGGATTGTTGAGTGTTATTGTGGTAAGGAATGGGATAAAAAATAGATTTTTTAATAAATAATAGGAAGTTGGAAGGATGGAGAATTAGTATGGAGAGTAAAAAGAGTTTATATATATATATATATATATATATATATATATATATATATATATATATATATATATATATATATATATATATATATATATATATATATATATATATATATATATATATATATATATATATATATATATATATATATATATATATATATAGAAATAAACATACTATTAGGTGTGAGTTAATATATGATAATAGTAAGGACAACAAGAGAATATACATATAAATGGAAACAATATGGGTGATTTAGTCTGTAAATTATGTAAAGAAGAAATAAAAAAATATTAGGCATCTGTAATTGAATGTAAATGTGTGAAAACAGAAAGGACACATATAATGAAACTATGGAAGAATAAATATGAAAAAAGTGGTTATAGAGAAAGTGGATTATTGCTTTTTTATGCTGGATTTGGGGAAAAATAAGGGGGATTTAGATATAAATGCCATCGAGTTGACAACTATTATGTTGTGGAAATGGGATGGAGCAGAATATGGAAAAAATTAGACTGGGAAATGTAAAATAAAATAGCTAACATGTTTCTCTGGGCATAATTGCTGAGATATTCTTGACTTCATTTAAGAAGAACCTACAGTACATCACATCACCACATCAATATGTTTATCTGGGCATAGTTGTTGGGAGATTCCTGACTCTGTGTAAGGAGTAATCTCAGTGTACAACATAATATCACAACAGTAATCACCCTACTAATGTCTTAATTCCAGAAAAAAATATGAATCTACAAGATCAAGAGACATTGCTGTGAGATTTGAAAACATTTTATAGGACATCTTGAAGACAAAAGTATTGTTTAAACTATTTATATGGACAGACTGACTTCTAAACTTATGAACAATGGGGAGCATATGCGAAGCTTGGATCATTTCAATTATTAAACCACATAATAAAAAGAAAGGATTATAGCTTAAAGGGTAAACAAATGCTTTTATTTTGTAATTAATAAAATCTAAGTTTCCTTTTTTGAAGAAGTTTGACAGCTCATCTAACTTAATATGGGAGATAAGATTTTGCTTTGTCCACATTAAGAATGCACTATTTATAGAAGAAAGTTGGTTGTGATATTTTTGTACTAATTAACAAAATCTTGTTTATTTTAGTTTCGTTGTAAAAACAAAATTTCTTGAATATATGTGCTTTCCTGTCAACAGTACATTATTAACATACATGTGTTTTCTCTTCCAAGGAAGATGAACTTTTTCAACAGGAAGAAGTGTGAGGAACACTACCCACTATACTACTGTTTAAGTTTTAGTATAATCTTGTTAGATTTCCTGTATTAAACTGTAATGAATTTCTAAATACTTAATGTTAATGTTGCATACCTAAAAGGGTAGAAAAGGGATGATTTGAAGAATCAATTATCCTATTATATGTTAAGGATGCATGTCAAGCACACATCAAAGTGTTATTACGTTTTTTTGAGTAGTTTTTAATTTTGGGGGTAAAATAAAACATGTTAAATTAGTTTGAAATGTTAAAAATTCTCTGATTTACCAAATAACCATATATTGTTTAAATTACATGATATATCAACCCATTCTATTTTAGCATAACTACTTATCATTTAAATTATTTGCACACATACACTATTTTTTACATCATAATATATTTGCAAGGTTGATTTAGAGATTGATTATTTCACTGCACTTATATAGATGTGAGAAAATTATTATAAATGTAGATCAACCCTTGAAGAGAGTTATCTGCAACTTCTCCCATAGTTTGACATCTTTGGCATAATGAAACCTGAATGACGGTTAGGGAGTGGGGGAACTAATTTAAATTATGTTCAGATTTAATATTTAATAATTTGAGTTATCTATTGGAGATGGAAACAATCACTGATCAGCCTCTTCCTCATGTCATTCACACTATCCTACAGGAATACCATAAGTCATCATTATCAACCATTATCAATCCACTGCAGGATGAACGTCTCTCCAAGTTTAATCCATCTTCTCCGATCTTTAGCTTCTCTTCTCCACATCACCCCTACACATTTTCTTATTTCATCCATCCATCTTACATGTGGTCTCCTTCTGGGTCTTTTACAATCTCTTGTAATCCAGTTTAAAATTTCAATTGTCCATCTATTATCATCTCTTCTAGCAATATGTCCAGCCCAACTCCACTTCAATCTTTTAATTTTTTCAATGAGGTCAGTAACACCTGTTTGTTCTCTTACCCATACATTGCATTTTCGATCTCTTCTTGTTACTCCCAACACACATCTCTCCATACTTCTTTGAGTGGTCTGAAGTCTCTGTATTGATCTTCTATTAAGTGTCCAAGTCTCAGATCCATAAGTAAGAACTGGTAAAACACATTTGTTAAAAATCATTCTTTTCAAACACATAGGCATATTTCCTTTTAGTATCAAGTTATTTCTACCAAAAGCACTCCAACCAAGTTTAATTCTATGATTAATTTCCTCCATTATGTTTCCATCTGTATTAATAATCTGACCTAGGTATTTGTAACTCTTAACTTCTTCTAATTCATCATAATCAATCTTTATTTTCATATTTTGAGCAAATCGATTAAACATTACTTTAGTCTTTTTAACATTTATCTTTAGTCCTACTTTCCTACTTTCATCTGATAACTCCTGCAACATTTCCTGCAGCTCGGAAGCATTATTTGCAAAAACAACTACATCATCTGCGAAATCTAAATGACTTAAATAAACTCAATTTACTTTCACTCCTTTAGTTTCCCATTTTAATCCATAAAATACTTCTTGCAGCACTGCTGTAAAAAGTTTTGGAGATATGGAGTCACCTTGTCTTACACCTTTCTCAATGTTGACTTTCCCAGTATCATTATGTAATCTAATTGTTGCTGTTGCATTTTTATAAATATTCTTTAAAATATGACAATATCCTGGATCTATACCTTGATGATCCAATGCTTTAATCACTGAAGAAATGTTTATAGAATCAAATGCCTTTTCATAATCTACAAATCCAAAACATAATGACAACTCATATTCATTTGTCCTTTCTATAACTTCTCTCAATACTTGAATATGATCTACTGTACTAAAACCACTTTTAAATCCAGCTTGTTCTCTTGGTTGGTGAAAATCCAAGGTTCTCTGTAGACGAGTTGTAATTATCTTGGTAAAAAATTTATATAAAACTGATAAAAGGCTGATAGGTCTGTAATTTCTAATATCTTCTTTATCACCTTTTTTAAATATTAATATTATTACTGAATTCTTCCAATCATCCGGTACATCTTTATCATTTAGACATTTGGTATATAACTTTGCTAATATTTTTTCTGTTTCTTCACCTGCTTCTTTTAATATATCAATTATAATTCCATCATTACCTGGAGCCTTTCCTTTTTTCATACATTTAATTGCATTTCTCACTTCTTCATTTAAAATTCTGGGCAATTCGGAAGATGTAATAGATATAGGAGGTACTTGTTCTTTATTACTATATAATTCTTGATAAAAATCTTCTACCAATTTCATAATGTCATCCCTCTTTTTAGTAATAATTCCATCTTTTTTCCTTATTGCAGATATAAATTTCCTACCAATACCAAAATATTGTTTTACATTCTTAAGACTTTTATTTTCTTCTACAGCTTTTCTTGCTAGTTCACAGTTATACTTTCTTATATCATTTTCAACTCTTTTCCGCACCATTTTACAAAATTCGAGATATTCAATTCTTTTTAATGCATCATTCTTGCATATCTTCATATTCCTTCTTTTCTTCATAAGTTCTCTAGTCTCAGTAGAAATTTTATTAGTCAATTGCTGCTTTTTTCTACCAGCTATCTTTGTTGCAGTTTTTAAAAGTGTATCAGTTATTTTCATATTAATTTCATTCAAATCTGAATCATGTTCAAAATCTACTAATACTTGAAACCGATTTGTAAGTTCTAATTTAAATTCATTAGAATGTTTCTGAAGATTAGGAATATCAACTGTAAATATAGTTTTTCTTAATAATTTTTGTCTCTCTAGTTTTACATTAACATGTATCTTACCCCTTACTAATCGATGATCACTTCCTGTGTTAAATTCATTAAGAACATTACAATCTTGAAATATGTTTTTCCTGTTAGTCAAAATATAATCCAATTCTGCTGTACCTTCATTTGGATGCTTCCATGTCCATTTTCTTCTAACATTTTTCTCAAAAAAAAGAATTCATAATATAAAGTTTTTCCTTCTCTGCAAACTCCACAAGTCTATGTCCTCTCTCATTTCTATTACCATAACCAAAATTACCTACAACACTTTCATCTTTCATTTGTTTACCAATTCTAGCATTAAAATCTCCCATAACAATTTTAAAATGTTGTTTACTCTGATCAAAAGCCTTTTGTACATCCATATAAAAATCTTCTACTACTTCATCACTGTGAGAACTTGTTGGGGCATAAACCTGAAATTATCTGCATTTGATATCTGCTATTAAGTTGTATAACTAATCTTGCCACTCTGTCTGATACACCATCAATCTCCACAATATTGTTCTTCCACTTTTTATTTATAATGAATACTACTACACTTGTATTTCCATTATTTGTGCCTTTATAATAGAGCATATGTCCACTTTTTAAACAATTGCCTCTTCACCTTTTCTTCTAACTTCACAAAGTCCAATAATATCCCATTTAATATAAGAGAGTTCTTCTAATTCTTGCAATCTTCCTTCACTTGAAAGTGATCTGCAGTTGTAAGTACCTAAATAAAAATTCATCATCAAATGGCAGCCTGGGTCCGCCTCCAGGATATTCTTAGCACCCTCCGCCTTCATCCACCAACCGCTGCCTTGGTTGGTGACTTTACAGCCTCCTGGGATTAAGGGCCATGCTTTATTTTTGTCTGTCATAATTGTATAATTGGGAAAAATCTTTATCATTTACACAAACATTCATTCTGTCTTATCAGGCACTGAGAAGAAAGACCATGGTGTTTCTTGATCTTAAACTCAGAGGTAAAAAGCCAATAAACTCACCACGCTGGCTAATGCGTGTTGGTGAGCAGACCATCCATGTTCGTATACTATATGAATAAACATATAGTAATAACAGCTGCAACGACAAGAACATATGGAGTGGACATTAGGAATTTGCCCTGCTCGGTTCCTTTAAGGCCTCCAAGAGGAATCAAAGGGTCTCCTTTCAGTTAATAGCAAACTCTTTTCTGCAGCCACCATAAGTATAACTGTAGAAATATATAATTACCCTCTCCCATGTGGAAACCAGAACATTACCCCCATCATAACTGCAAACTGTACATTATTTCCAGTCTCTTGTATACATTAAAATATGTGATCTCAGCTCCAATCTGTAGTATAAAAATAAATTGAAATATGTATGCATATTAACAATGATTGAATTTATAGATTATCTGCTGAAGTTATTAATTCCAGTTCTTTGTATTATTTAGATTGACAAATTAGATGATGAAAAAAATTGATTTAATATTTAGGTTAGAATTATTATTAGAAACTTAAAAGTTAGAAATGTATTTATTTTTATTACATTTCAAATACTTGTCCAGTGATTATCATATTTTTTCTAAGCTGTAAAACATGAATATAATAAACAAGTGAGGTAAAAATGCTTTGGAAAGCAATTGATCTAACCTGCAATGATGATGATGAATTTCAGTTCAATAACATATATAATTATTCCAGAAGAATAAAAAATTGTAAGTAGACAAAATACAGCTCTTACTTATTCAATTCAATGTTTTTAATGGTGATTTTTATAGTGTTTCCATAGTGATCTTTTTTATTGTTTTAAATAATTTTCATTTTTCACATGCTGACCTCAATAAATTCATTAACAATGCAATTGTTAGTTTCAAAATATTTTTATACACCAAAACAAAAAATAATATCAATAATAATAAAAAATGTTCTTATTTAATATATTTATAATAACTCAAATTAAATGTATTATAAAATAACAAATGATAAAACATTCATGTAATTAGATTTAGAAAAAAATGTATTAACAATTTGAGAGAGGTCAAAATGAGATATTGTTAGTACAAAATTTGTACTAAAACATTCATTAAAATAAAAATTTTCCATGAGATAAATATATATGCATATGAAGATTCAGTCAAAATATTACTGGTTAGTTATAAGGTACTAGCTGAAGGCTCCTGGTATAATAAGTTCCCTTCAAGCCATCAGATGTACAAATGACATAAACATTAATTCCTACTTTCTTTTCACTTTGTTATGACCATTTATTTTTTTTAAAAAAAATGTGTCCTTGTTGATGACTAATATTGGTATAAATAAGTAAAACTTTGAAAATATATATCTATACAAAAACATTATAATTATAAAAACATTTATCTTATCGGAACATCACTTTCCAATAACACAGAGTGTGGGGTCGAAAAAGATTAAAGTCAGAGAACAAAAACATCAGAGTAAGGCATATGATTCCATATTTTATCCAAAATAGATATTTGTAAATTGAGCCAATAATATTATGCTAAATAAGTTTCAAATATAAAAGCTTTCTCTTACAAGATTTAAAAATATAGACTCCAAATAATAAACAAAACTATCATAAACAGGTGTCTCTACCTCTCCATTTCTTTCAAACTTCAATGCTATAATTCTATCATCTTTGTCTTGCTAGGATACTTATAAAATAAGTTATTTTATTACAACAATGATACTAATTCTCATTTAAACATTTAGTCTCTACTCTACCTAAGAATATATTTTTTTTGGTACCACACAATATTGCTGTGGCACTGTTACTTATGAGATAACACCTCATAATTAATATGATTTGTCATATACAGACAATTTTTTTTAATTCAACCCTCATGTTATTATATACCAAACACGTTGTGTGAGCTCTACCATCATTGGGTATAGAATGACAAGAACTAAATATATGCACAAAGTTCTGCCTTTCGAGTTCTGTATTACAATGATAAAAATCCATCCCACTCAAATTATATCCATACATACAATTTGCAAATTTCTTATGAAGACTCACTTCACCTAACAACCTATCAGTATTTAAATCTTTACTTTTAAATCAGCTGTAATGAAACAAATTGTCAAAATATTTTTGATTTAACACAGTATTCTCTTGGAAAAAAATCCATACATTTCTCACAAATTTTACTTTCAGGCAGCAATCTTGTGTTTTTATTAATTGTAAATCTTTCTCTAACATTATATTTTATACATTGATGGTCATGCATTTTATAATAAGAACCCTGTTCCATTGGCAATTTTCTTATTTCTAGATAAAATATATTAGTTTTATAAATCTTACTTACATAATGTTGATCTTCAACTACAGAAAACATATTACTATCCTTTTTATCCCGGCTCTCCACAAACTCAAAGTTATTATTTATTTCTGTCTTCAATTCTGTACATATTTCATCAGACTTAACTTTCATTTGAACAATTATTTTATCAGTGTTAACCTTTAATTTAGTCTTTAACTCATTGAAGCTAGTCTCCAGTTTATCTGAATTTGCTCTTAAATCAGCTTTTAATTCTTGGGTATTAGCTTTCACTTCAGCATTTAATTCATCTATTTGATTAGAATTAGCTTCCAATTTAGCTTTTATTTGCATTAATATCCCCAATAAGTGCTGCAAACTACCCCTAGCACCACTTGATACTTTATTTGCATTATCCATATTTATGTTTAAGCAATATTATACACTCAAAAAAATCTATATTCTTATATAATAGTTATTATCACCCAAGGCTTAACACCCCTTCCCACTATCGTAAACACAAATATTCTCCTAAGCAAAGCACAAAGATCCTAATGTTACTATAAGCAATAGCTAACTAGTGATTCATTTTTTTTTTTTGAAAATCATAATCTTCCTGGTTTATGGAAGATACAGACTGACACTCTATGACTTCAGCCTCATTAATTATTTACATTTAGGGGCAATATATTGATGACACCAAATGTAATAGAATACTTGTTGCCAACAATCATCAATTATCTGAAGTTCATGTTTAGGTCAACAAATATAATAGTATGCTTATCTACATATAAAAACTTTCACTTGCCTTCAACATTGGATGGCAAATGTAATAGTACATATAAGGTACATATGAAGAGAGAATATTGTCGCAATTGTTGGACAACAAAGGTTACATAACACTATTTACATTTGATGAGAAATGAAATCAAATGTAATAAAAAACAATATTCATTTAAAAGAAATGAAATTTAATAGAATGCCCCAGTCTAACTACATGTGAAGTAAACCTTGATTCTACAGACCACAAACAAAGATCTATCAAATAATGTATTCTCAGAGATAATTTGACCTTTTATTAGAATATACATTGTAAACAAAATGATTTTTTTTTAAATCCAATATATATTTACAAACAAGATTATATATCATTTAATAATTCTATTAATAATGGTTTAAATAAATAATTAACTAAAACACAGTATTACAATTTAGTTGAAGGTTGAATTTAGTAAATTAACTAATAACTGCTGCATTAAAAAGAGAAAATAAAGATATTAATAAATGGGCAGTCAAAGTATTTTCTATATAAAACAAATGATATAAGCTTTATTCCAAGCTTGTGATTTGATATTGAAACAGACAGATCGAAGAATCGATCTTAGTTTCATGGTTGTCATTTAAGAACGGTAATTCTAAACCACTATGTACCCGCAATGAGACTTTTTCTATTCCAAGCCACATAAATTTTAAGTTATTTATTTTGTGTTTGTTTAAAAAGAATTTAATGTAAAGAGTATGAGTATAAATGTCACAAATCATGATGAATAATATCCGTGAGTGTGTGGTTTGTGGATTTATATTAGCTCAATTTAAAAGTTTCAATTGCGTGTATATTTTCTTTAAATTTTAATTTTGCAAATTATACAAAGTCATTTAAAAATGCTGATCAAAAGTCACATTCCTTTGATCAGTATTTTTAATCAAAATCTTACTTGTACAAATGTATAGGATAATTAGTTTGTACTTCGATAAATTAAGATAATGAATTTATATTTTTGTATTCACGAATTCCGATGTAATTGTTTTGTCAATTTAGAATCATGTATTAAATTTAAAAATAAATGAAAACCGAACGTAGAACTCTTATCAAGAAAGGCAAAGGCTATTGTATAGTCAAACATTAGATATTGCTGGAGGCCAGAAAATCAAAGGAGGCGGAGTTATGAACAAAAACTAGGCAGAAAGGTCAACCGTAGCCATCTTAGATATAATATAGACACTCTAACTTTTGACTTGGCGGTGCTTAGATCATCTAAAGCTACAGCAAAGTAGTTGTTCCAGAAAAATCACTTCAACCGTTATTAAGAAGTTGCCCGGTAAACTGCAATCATGATGGGCTGAGTCCAAGAAGCTGATTCCTGGTCTGCCAATTTAAATCTTTCATACCGCTGATCTGTAATGTTTTCCGTGCTTCCAGTCTTCCAAATTCCAACATTTAAATTAACCATGCCTTTCTAAGAAATTCAAAATGCGCGTCTACGTTCTTCATACATATCACCGCAAGAAGAAAAGCCGGACGAAGAAAGAATGGTAACTTTTGTTACATGAACTTTTAACTTTCCTCTCAGTAATAATTTTATATTTAATCTGTTAACCTAATTAATTGCATGTAAATTTCTTGTTTTCCATTTGAAAATGTTACACTACAACCTGTCAGTAAATTTCCTTCTCTAATATTTCTGTGCTCTAGTCTTTAGATAATCATTATTAAGATTTGTGCCTACTAATAATCCATTTGTGAATACATTTATATTTTACTATTACTTATTTTACAAACAAAACGATGCCAATAATAATATTTCTCAACTCTAATTAAAGTCAGTAAAGTTTATCTCATAATATTTATTATATTCATTTTAAAAGTAATTTCCTTTTATCGAACTAAAAATTGTTTCATTTATGTTGAGTTGAGAAATATTCAAATATTTTTGTTGTTTCTTTTACTTCGTTATAATATTTTAATCTATACTCCAAATCTCAATACTTAAAATAGTCTAAAATTTTATTATAATTTTTTATATATTATTACGGAGTAAGAATAATAAGTGAATATTTTTGCTATTATTACCTTCTGAACAATCTGGGGAGTTATGGGTTTCAGAGTGAAATTAATTAATTATTACTTTTGCGATCGTTTGATTTCGCCAGTTTTATTTAATAGTTATATCGGACTGTTGCGTAGAAAATGTTTCGGAGAGAAAAGGTTTTATATAATTTCGTTTTAAAATCCACTTCCGACCACTCTTCCTCGATGTTACTGTGGCAATGCCTTTACCTTCGCTTAAGTTGGCTTCTCGTTTTACTACCACATGGAGAGAAATAAATTCTTCTCCAGGTAATCTCTTGGATCACCGTGGTTCGAAAATGAGCCCGGCTGGTTGTAGTGTCCCGGATCTACTTGGGGGCATTAAGACTTGTCAAAGTACAAGCCGCCCGGTATTCCGTCAATGCACCGCAAGTTATTATTTGTAGTATTCCTTAATCCCTGCAACCATCAGTACATCAGTATTATATATTATAGTTTTATATAAAACCGCCTCCAATTATCCGTATACGCAATGGTTTGAATCTATTTAAATAAAACAACTTAATATAAAATAGTAGTTAAATATTTTAAATGCTCCAGTTACTCTGATTCTCATATCGACCTATACAACCAGTTAAAACGCATAAATATTGGCATGAGTTTTGTTAAGCAGTCTAAACCGATTATTAATGACTAGCAGCAATTTATTATAAAATACATATGAAAGTTTTACCGTACCTGTAAATAATATTATTCAATGCTTTCAATAATTTATTAAAATTTATCTAACCTAATTTTGTCTCTCTTGCATTATTACTCTCGAAATCTAGTTAATCACCTGCTGTCTGTATTGACAACTTAAATATATACATTAAATTATTAGCCGTACCAATATCCCGACTATAAGAGATCTATGAACTAGCTGATTGTAGGTAATTTAGTCTGTGTTTTTCGATGAGCTAGTAAAGGGAAAACCCCGTACCGTTGTAATGTTGTCATCGGTTAGTCATGCCAGGGTTTTGGGTTTGAATTTAGTTTGCATTTTGGAATTTATTCCTAGACGTGGACTGGGTTTGAATACGGATTACTGTGTGTGACTAAGCATGGTGATTTTTACCGGTACAATATTCTGAAATAGTATAAATATATATGTGAAAAACATAAAAAAAATGATTTGCTTATCAAATGTTCACTTTTTATATATAAATCAAATAAAAGACTTATTGATAATAAACATAAATTGAAGTTTATATTTTCCAGAGGAATTGTATAAAACTGTTGTAAAAATAAATCAGTCAATAAATAAATAAATAAATTAGTAGTATCTTGTTAAATTAAAATTTAGGTTATAGATGTGTTTCTTTAAAGCTAGATTGGCATACAAGATGCTGCAAAAGACAATGTAAAATTATTCTTCCCACTAAGCTTTATGGATTTATTTACTTTAATTATTTTGAATCACATATTTTATTATGAACATCAACTACTTAGTCTTCTTATTAATATTAGGCTTATATTTTAGCGTGTAAAGTTTAACATTTATTTCATAACTTTATCAACTCAAGGCTTAATTAAATGTCTAGCAAAGAATATATATATATTAAGGCTAACAAATACTAACTAATAGCAAAATATATACTTCACTTAAACTAACTACAGACGTTCGTTACATTGTTTTTTATATATATATATATATTATTAAACAAGTTAAAATAAGAAGTTCGCATTTAAAAATTTTCTTTAAGAATTAAAAATTGAAATTAAATATCATCTTAAACTCGTACATGTTAAATCGCACAGATAATGAAAAATTATTAAAATAAAACTTTATTAAAGAAAAAGTATTTTAAAACTAAATTTTAAAAAGATTTGGAGATAAAATTATATCTTTAAATTTATCTTTAAATATATTTTTGATTTGGGAAACAGGGTAATTAATCAGAAATGGAAATGATTGTTAATTAGTTAAATGTAAACCAGCCTTGGGCATTTAAGTGTAAAAACATCAGTCAGATAGGAAAACAATAGAAACTGTTAGCAAATAAGAAGAAATCCCTATGGAATCGGACCGCAGCGAAAGGACCATCACATCGGTGACGTAATGTAAATTCAATCCTTCACATTAATATAAAAAGGACAAGTTTGGAAATTATTAATTAGTGACTGGAAATTGATTATTATGATGTGACTCTATGTAGTAGTACGAAGTTGGAGGTGATGGAGTTGACAGACGCCCTGCCAATTCTTTCAGCTGTTAAAGAAAGGAGAAATGAACTATCATTTTCTACATTGAGGACCAACTAAATTCAAAAATCTCCAGATGGATAAATAAATCGGCCTTCAGAACATTAACCTCTTTAGGACGGCGTGGGAATTTACGTTCATGGCAAGCAATGGATAAAGTTGGACATTTTAAAAATCGTAAGAACTTATATATTCACTTGAAACAATAAGAACTCTAAATTTTAAAACTTTTTAGTAAATAATGCAATAGAATCCTATCTGACCAAACTAAATTCTTCATTAATAATGTTATTTGATGTATTTGTTATTTATTTATTTAAAATCATTTCCATTTATTTAACTTTGTTCTTTAAGTTTATTTAGAATTTCTGTTTTCCGTTAAGTTAAATTAATATGTTAAACTTAAAGTCGGGCGTGAATGGCTGTATAGATTTGTAAAGTTATATTAGGGGAGGGTAATCTTAGATTATTTGTTTCGTCATTAAATTGGGTCAATGGATTGGATATATTGGTGTGATTAGTAGATGTAATATTGATTCGCTATGGGCAGAATCGCTTCATACGCCGCACACTTCCGTTTGCCTATGGAAGGAATTATAAGTCGGATACCGCAGTTCCTTTCTATGGAGTTTTTTGTTTTATTGCTCTTCTTTGCAGATAGATGTAATATTCCTATCTCATAAGAGGCAATTTCTTCTCTTAACCTTTTGTGCTGCCGTATTTTATTACATTGAATACATCGATATATCAGATGAATTGATGCCAGTTTGACTACGAATTTTAGCCTAAGGTTAAATAGGGATAGAATGTTTATTTTCAAAAGCAAATTTATGTGGTCTATTCATACCCGACCCTAAATAAAAATGCATTAAATTTAAGTTGTTTATAGACGCTTGCATGGATTGTTTATTGGTTAACTATGTTTTGCGTTTCCATATTTGATCAAAATATATAGACATTCGATAAATAATGATACCTTACGGTGAGAATCTAAAATGTATTTATTCGGATGTCTTTTAAATCATTGGTGACAATGCAAGTATCTTATGGTGAATACTACTGGGTTACTTATAAATTTCCCTCTGCAATTGCCAGTATCAATGATTTTATCTTTTGATCGTTTATGTTTACTTTGAAATGTTTTTAACCGTGTAATCTATGTAACCGATGTATAGCAACATATTAAAACAAGCCTTTCATAAATTTGTCTGTGCGAACTTAATTAAAATGTAAAATTAGAATATAATAGTAATTAAATGTAAATTAAAGTCAAAAATCAAAGCAAAAATAATGTTAAATGTTAAAATGTAAAACTAATACTAAAATAATTTTAAATCTTGTATATATGTGCATAAATAAATGTTTGTATGTTAATTACTGGCAGTGGCTTATTTTATTTATTTTTTAATGTTGAAATCTAATTAGATAAGATATTATATTATTTAATCTCTGCTATTCCACTGAGCTAGTGACATGGGCTAACGACCGGAATCAAAATAAAAAAAAAAAAAAAATTTTTTTTTTTTTACTTACGTATCTGCCTACTTTATAAATTTTTCTAGGTTCAAATGCCTAGATGGCACCCCGTAGTGCAGTTTACGTTAAGTCGCTTTCTCCGTATCGTTACAATATATATATATATTAAGGCTAACAAATACTAACTAATAGCAAGATATATACTTCACTTAAACTAACTAAGTTATTTCTAAGAAATTTATGAAAATAATACAAAACGTATACCCAATGTTCGAACCAACAAAGTAAACTATGTGTCAACAGACTACTGTAGAAAATGCTTTAAAATTAAATGTATATAAAATTTTAGGCAAGGCACAATGCACACATAACAAAATATTAAATGCTAAATATAGTGACTAGTGGACTTTTAAAATTGTAAATTAAATGCAAGAATATTTACTTCTCGATGAATATAAAATATTTGTAGTTATTATTAAGATAATAACATTCATAAAACAAATAAATGGATACTCTCTGATAAACTTCTTTGGCAAATTTAAAATACAAATTGAGTAAATATCCCATTTATATGAAAATAAAACTATGATATGTAAATATCTATAACTGAAATTATTAAATAGAAACTAGCTGGTGTAATGCTTAATAAATAAACTAAATCTACTTAAGAATAGCAAAAAGCATTTACTCATTCTAATAAACCTATTTCATTTTAAATATATAACCCTAGTTTACCTGTATATTTATGCAAAAAGTGTTCCAAAAAAATATAGCATAAATATTTTTATGGTTTCATTCTTTTTTTAAACCAATAAAACAGATCATAAAAAATAATAATACATTAACTCAAGTTCATATTTCAGCTCCATAATGGTTTTTCCATGTAATAATGTGTAGACAATTTATCCAGGTTAAGATATCTATCCGAATTCGAAGATTCAATTAATACATTTATAAACATGGCAATGATTTTCAAATGAAAATGTTCAATAGTCCTTTAACGATACTTTTTTAAAACCATTTTTAAAAAAATAAATAAATAATAAGATTAAGCCAGCATAAAACAAATAAATTCTTCAGCTGAACACACTTTAATTAATTTATAGGATCCCGAGTTCAAAATTGTATATAATAATAATAATAATATATATTTCTTTATCTGAAGTTCTTTATCCTCTTTTAGGAAAAAGCTTCTTTTAAACTATAGTTGTTTTTTTTTAAATAGTTTCCTAATAATATTCCAAGATGTGTTTTATTGTTAAAACCAATTTCCTTTGATTACTTTTAAATATGAGAGTAGAATTTTTTATCATTCAATACGTTTCTCAGTTTATAAGCTATAATTAATGCCATAAAGTTATTTGTAAATACTGGCAAGTATGACCATTTATAATGTACTCAATAACTATAAATTCATTATTAATCATTGCAGATTGCTTTAAATTTTTATTTCCGAATACTTGTCCTTTCTTACTGCGTAAATAAGAGGTATCATATATATATATATATATATATATATATATATATATATATATATATATATATATATATATATACCTTATTTGTTTGCATTCAGCTAACACATCATTTTCACTTATGTCAAGATATAAGTAATAACTTTTTTTAAAAAAAAAAAAAAATCATTCTTTATAGTTTCACTGTAATTGAACATAGTAGCTTCCTTATAATGGTTTTTTTTTTTTAAACTTAAAAAATTTTCTCTTTTTTTTTTACATATACTTTTAATCTAACAGGAAAAACAATTAGTATTTTACTTTCAAAATAGTTTACTGCAATCGAATGCTTATCTATGGAAATGGTTAATAATTTGTCCCTTAACCTTACTTCCAAGTAAAGAAAAACAATCAAATTAAAGTCATATAATATGTGAGACGCTTTATTTATTCTAGACATTTTTTTTACTATAATTTCTATGCCTCGACTGAAATTCAAATTGTCAGAAAAACAGATTACCTTTCCTTTAGCCCTCCACCATTACCAAACGATCTTAAATATTTTAAACATACTTGTATTTTTTTTTTAAATATCAAGTTCTTAAAAAATTACTTTTATTAACAAAATTTTTAAGATCCAGCACCAGTTGAATCAAAACAAGATCAGCCTCTGGATGACCCCTCAATCTTTGTTTTTTCTCACAATTTTTTATCCACCTACTATTATTTAAAAACCAATAAAAACTATTTTTTATTAAATTTTAATATTCTGACAAACCAGCTGTGGAATCAATCTACTGATGTAATCAATATAATTTTCCAATACTACGTGATCCTCAGCTGCAAAGGCAAAATTTTATCATTAGCAAATATTATGCAACATTTTTTATAATGATATTTTACACAACACAATAGTAATAAATATAAAATTCAAAGTTATACCTTTTATTAACCTTTGAATATTTCATTGAAATAATTTTATCCACAAATTGGTTTTATTTACTTATTTTAAACAATATTGGAATTAACCATGGTTTCGTGCTTTGGCACTCCTCAGAGAGGTGTCAGGGTAGGTTCAGACACTAGATCTAAAAATACCAACCCAAAGCTAAGCACTTAGCTAAAAGTTATCTATTGAGTGGAAAATCTGAAATTTTCAGACATGTACATGTCTTCAAACCCAGCTATCCAACTCAAATAGCTATATGGGGCTGATAGATCTTCAGCCATGCCATATAGTAGTAGTCATAGCAATATAAAATTGCATAAGACTTTTTGGCAGAGACTATAAATAGTCAAAATAAAAGTCATAGATCAATTCATAGATCACATGACCCTATCTCTTAAGCTTGTAAGTTATAAACAGTGAGGATTGCCAATTCCTCTACAAGCTTTATGATAAATGCTTAGCCAGAGCGAGCACTTAAAATATCTCTGTCAGGAACCCCTCCCCAAACCCCTGACCATGGTTTCATGCTTTGGCACTCCTCAGAGAGGTGTCAGGGTAGGTTCAGACACTAGATCTAAAAATACCCACCCAAAGCTAAGCACTTAGCTAAAAGTTATCTATTGAGTGGAAAATCTGAAATTTTCAGACATGTACATGTCTTCAAACCCAGCTATCCAACTCAAATAGCTATATGGGGCTGATAGATCTTCAGCCATGCCATATAGTAGTAGTCATAGCAATATAAAATTGCATAAGACTTTTTGGCAGAGACTATAAATAGTCAAAATAAAAGTCATAGATCAATTCATAGATCACATGACCCTATCTCTTAAGCTTGTAAGTTATAAACAGTGAGGATTGCCAATTCCTCTACAAGCTTTATGATAAATGCTTAGCCAGAGCCAGCACTTAAAATATCTCTGTCAGGAAGAGATAGGGTCATGTGATCTATGAATTGATCTATGACTTTTATTTTGACTATTTATAGTCTCTGCCAAAAAGTCTTATGCAATTTTATATTGCTATGACTACTACTATATGGCATGGCTGAAGATCTATCAGCCCCATATAGCTATTTGAGTTGGATAGCTGGGTTTGAAGACATGTACATGTCTGAAAATTTCAGATTTTCCACTCAATAGATAACTTTTAGCTAAGTGCTTAGCTTTGGGTTGGTATTTTTAGATCTAGTGTCTGAACCTACCCTGACACCTCTCTGAGGAGTGCCAAAGCACGAAACCATGGTCAGGGGTTTGGGGAAGGGTTCCTGACAGAGATATTTTAAGTGCTGGCTCTGGCTAAGCATTTATCATAAAGCTTGTAGAGGAATTGGCAATCCTCACTGTTTATAACTTACAAGCTTAAGAGATAGGGTCATGTGATCTATGAATTGATCTATGACTTTTATTTTGACTATTTATAGTCTCTGCCAAAAGTCTTATGCAATTTTATATTGCTATGACTACTACTATATGGCATGGCTGAAGATCTATCAGCCCCATATAGCTATTTGAGTTGGATAGCTGGGTTTGAAGACATGTACATGTCTGAAAATTTCAGATTTTCCACTCAATAGATAACTTTTAGCTAAGTGCTTAGCTTTGGGTTGGTATTTTTAGATCTAGTGTCTGAACCTACCCTGACACCTCTCTGAGGAGTGCCAAAGCACGAAACCATGGTCAGGGGTTTGGGGAGGGGTTCCTGACAGAGATATTTTAAGTGCTGGCTCTGGCTAAGCATTTATCATAAAGCTTGTAGAGGAATTGGCAATCCTCACTGTTTATAACTTACAAGCTTAAGAGATAGGGTCATGTGATCTATGAATTGATCTATGACTTTTATTTTGACTATTTATAGTCTCTGCCAAAAAGTCTTATGCAATTTTATATTGCTATGACTACTACTATATGGCATGGCTGAAGATCTATCAGCCCCATATAGCTATTTGAGTTGGATAGCTGGGTTTGAAGACATGTACATGTCTGAAAATTTCAGATTTTCCACTCAATAGATAACTTTTAGCTAAGTGCTTAGCTTTGGGTTGGTATTTTTAGATCTAGTGTCTGAACCTACCCTGACAACAATATTGGAATTAAATTATTTTTTTTATTCTTATGTTTCCATGTCCATGCATGCACATATTCTCACATATGTCTGGGCTTTACATTAATTGTTTAAAATTATTTTTAAAATAACAACAATAGAATTTTAATGAATATTTAATCTAAATAATTTTTATAACTGTAATGTTAAACTAGAAAAATAATAACAAATATTCTTATTTTTTTAATAAAAACTTACATATCTTTTTTTAAAAATTTATTACTTAATTATTCCAACTTATTTATAATATCTAATTATTATTCTTTAGACATTAAAATGAATTATACAGTAGTTATTTTAGAATACATTTAATACTATTTATCAATTCACAATTATTTTTTTAACATTTGCTTATGTTAAATTATTACCTAACATCCCTTATCAAACCAACTGACATTATTAAAATATTTAAATTATCCTATTTTAATTTTAACTGAGTTAATTTCCATTTTTATCACCATTATTTTTTTTAAATCTGAAATTTTAAACTAAAGGTTAAGCTAAGATAACCTTGATTACCTTTTGGAACTAAGTGACACTTCAGTTAAGTACAATATATATATATATATATATATATATATATATATATATATATATATGAGCCTTTATGTATAGGCAAAATATCTATAAAATTCAGCTTCTAAATAATGGACATGTGGAGATATTAATCTATAACTCTAATATTCAGTACCATGATTTGATCCATACCTTTAAAAATACATCTAACAAAACAATTAAAGAGTTAATAAATACAATTATTTAATAATGATAGAATTTATAAATATGATTCTATTGTATTTTGCATACTTATATATAATTGCTATGCCAATAAGTGTACTTTAGTACTTTGCCAGTTTAAGTTATACATGACATTTATCATTTGATATATGTATATATGTAAAACATGAATCAAATACAACCATTACATAAATAAAAAAAATAATATGTTTAAATTATATTGATTGATTAGTTCCAAGTCATAATACTTGCAACTTTTATTTATTAAATAAGTTTTATGATAAATAAAAAAAAAAAATCAACAAATGAATGAGTATATTGACCAATTTTAATTTCCGTCATAACCGCTCTTCCAATATTTCCAGTCTTTGTTTACTTTAAAAATATTTTATCTTGGCTCAATTCCATAGTATATAAAATAACTTGAAATATGTATACATATTAACAACATGTAAATTTATAGATCTTCTGCTGAAGTTATTAATTCCTGGCATATTCTTTATATTATTCAGATTGATATCTAAAGAAATAAATTGATTTAATATTCAGGTTAGAATTGTTAACAGAAACATAAAAAATAGAAAGGTAACTATTTTTATCAGATTGCAAACTCTTCCCCAGTGCTTATCAAATGTTTTTTTAAGCTGTAAAACAGGATTAGAATAAGCGAGGCAAAAATGTCCTGGAAAGCAATCAATGTAACATGCTATTATGATGATGAATTTCAATTCAATAACATATAATTATGCCAAAAGAAAAAAAAAATGTAAGTAGACAAAGTACAGAATGTTTTGTTAATGGTGATTTTTTTATAATCTTTCTATATCAATGTCTTTCTATTGTTTTAAGTAATTTTCATTTTCACATCTGATCAAAATCTTTAACACTGCATTTATTTATTTCAATTTTTTTTTTATACACCTAAACAAAAATAATATCTATAATAAAAATGTTTACATCAGAAAATTTATTTTTAGAATCTACAAAAACAATAAATGCATAAACACTCAAAATAATAACTTTACATTCTAAATAATTTCCAAACATAAGAATACAATCTAATGATAACTAGCAATTTAAATCCTAGTGTTGATATATATATATATATATACTCACAAATTTATAGATATCCACTATATGATAACTAGCAATTTAAATCCTAGTGTTGATATATATATATATATATACTCACAAATTTATAGATATCCACTACTATTCCAAAGTCTCACTATCACACATTTTGATCTCAAAATGGTTACATCAAATAATAATAATACCCCTCTTGAGTGGTGAGTGCTTTCTACCACCAAACACAATGACATTCCATAATAACCAGCATACATCTTTAATTGACTTTTCTTCTATTCACCAATGATGTATCATTACAAAAGCCTCAAACACAATCCTTCTCAGTCCACTCTGCTCAAACTGCAAAAATAGATCTAACTGAAATTTAGCCAACTACACTATCACTTGAAAAACAATGAGAATTGTAATACAGGTATCCCCTTCAGAATCATTTTTTTCTGAAACATTTTATGCTCCATAAACTTGTAGGACTGCATATTAGGGTTGTGCTACCTAGCCATACAAAGCATATTTTGCCTCTATCAACGGCATTCATGGACTAGAGACTACATAAGATGGGCCTGGGCTCTTCCCTCCATCATTAAGGTGCCTATGACACTTAAAATTAGAGCAACAATACATGCAGTTCATAATATCATTGAACATATTTACAAGCATTTAAAACGTAAGCTTCAACCACATTGACTCTTTAAACCACCTCCCATTTATTTTGGACAACCTGAAACAAATACACTTGGGTTTTGTTTTATGCAGTAGATAGGTTTCTCAGCGAACATGCACAAAAGATATTGCACAAAAAAAGACTTAACTTACATTGAAAAATGGGGGATACATACTGTAATTTTTCAACAATTGCATAAAAGCAAAGCAAGAATGTAAAATTACTTTAAAATTCGCATAAAAAAATAAGAAAATAAAATATGACTAATAAAAAATTTCAAATTTGAAAAAAAATGATACAAGACAAACTTTTTTTATTAATTATAGTATTTAATTTTATTCAAAACAATATATTTTTATGCATAATTTACATTTTTTTCATACATGTAGGATATTTTAATCATTAACGCTATTCGAGACATCAGATTCATCATGATGTGATGTGATATGAGGTACTGTAGCTTCTCCTTAAATGAGGTCAAGAGGTAATACAACTAAAATGTTTTCCAATTGTTGTTGATCCTTCCCATTTTGCTAAGCGATCTAAAATTGAAATTTTTGTTTACAAAGAAATTCATTTTGTTGGGTGGTTTTTTTCTCTCTGTTAGAGTAAACTAAAATTTTTAAATAAAAATAAGAACTTAGACTTATGATAATAAAAAGACACGGACTCATCACCATGGGGCAAAATTTAATTAAAACTAACAATTAAAATTTAAATTCTGATTTTTGTCTTTAATTTTTTAATTTTCAATTCCGTTTAAAAATCAAATTTCATAGTTTCACATCACCTTAACGTTACATATTTTTAAATTGTTAACTACAATTAAAAATCAGATTTTAATTATCAAATTTAATTGTGAACACCACTGTAGCTTACCTTTTAAAAATAAACTTGTGGACACTAAATGATTAATTGATTACATACTCTTTTTATAAAAAGCAAAAATAGAATGTGATTTAAAATACGAAAACAACAACATACATAGTATTTTTCATCTATAACATTTGAACAGATTTACATTATAATCTTGTAAAATTTAATGTGTGTATATAAAATGGGAAAATTATAAATTTAAGTGAATTATGAACTTCTTTATTGCATAAAATCTATCACAGTAGTATTATAAAGCACTGAAAATATTGAATTTATTAGATGAAAATCGAACTCCAATAATGCACTATTACTTTAAATATGACGTGAGTGCGCAAAATTTGTAATATTTAAAGTAATAGCACATTGTTGGAGCTCAACTTCTATTCTAATAATTTTTATCGCATCAAAGAAAACCACATACAAAGTTATTAAGAAGAAATCTCAGACTCGCATAACTTCAAAATCACATTTAATAAATCCGCATAAAATGAAACCCATGTATACTTCATTTAACACTAACAAATTTGCTTCAAAACTTGTCACTCTGCCCAAAGCATGACAGTCAGGCACTCATGGCATACTAAACTCTGTGCACATGCATCTTATCCATATAACAACTCAAGTGATATGTAATCTTGCAAACTTTACAAAAATTATACAACATTGAAAATTTTTATCCAATTGCTATTGTACCATTTAATAAGAAAACAATGCCTGTAACCACCTTTAATAAAATTCGGTATATCTCCATAGCACGATAACAATCAAGATTATTGAGAACATCATTAATGACAAGATTGAGCCATAACAGCTCCCTTTGATTTCACAATATGCATTCACAAGAAAGCAATCATCTATAGGTAAGTAGTACTCCTTTTTAAAGCTGTGTTGAGCTTATTGTGAGGCCAAAGAAATATATCCCATTTGCAGTCCAAATAGACATTGAGTCAGCTTATGATTATGTGGCAAATGAAATACTAATTGAAATGTTATCTGCCACTACAATATCTCATATTCTTCTTTATGCTATAACCAACTTGTTGCTGAATTGGGAAATACATATTACACTGACTGGCAACAATTTTGTACCTTTTACTCCAACATAATCAATCTCATAAAAACCCCCCCCTGAGCTCTTTACTTTTTACTTTCTATATTGACACAATATTATTTAGCCATCATCCCATTTTACTTACTATGTTCCATAATAGTATATTTTCTCTAATTCAAACCCATTCCAGTCCACCTATATAATCTTCTAACAATTTATTTTATATGTATTACCATGTATGTGAATGTATGTGCTTCTATTGTATATGTACACACATCTAATATTCATATTAATGTTTGTATTTATAAAATGTATATGCAGTTATAAATTTAAAATTAATAAAAAGCTATAATTTAAATAAAGTTATGTAAACTTTGTTATAGGTGTGTAACTGCATACATATATATGTGGAAGAAGCATAATGAAATTGATTTAAAAAGCATTACAACTCTTTTAAATTAATATAAATTTAAATTATTATTCTCAGTTAAAACAATTTATTAACTGCATTCATATATAAATTCCAATTCCTTTGGTAGTCTCATACACATATATAAGAATATGTTTACAAACTTAAACTCTATTAAAATAGTTGCTGTTTTTTTTTTATATAAAAAAAAAATGTAAATTATTAGAAAACCATCTATAAATAATTAATCAAACTGGGAATCAAAATTTTAATGTATTTCAAAATAAAAATAAGAACAAACAGTGGCCTGTTTAGCCATTATTGTTTTAGACAAGAAAATGACCAAATGTTTCATTTTTTATGGATTTTGAGTTATTGGTGAAAACTTTGTGCAATGTTGTAAACAGGGCACTCAAGTTACTGATTCTTCATGTATAAATAACCTTAAATTTTGTGTAGGTTGGTTCACTTTTATAATATTTGATATAGTAATTGCTGCCTGTTTTCTATGACTGACTGCAAAATGGTTTTTGGCAAATAAGGCCTTATCATTTGCAAGCTCTCCTTTTTGGAGATCAGTCTGTAGAGATGGAAGGATGGGGTAAAACAGTTAACCTGGTAAAAAGACAAGGAATGGATCAGCTCAGCTGAGACTGATGATGATCAGCTACCGAGAACCCTCGTAAAAGAAGAAGCGGTAACATTTTCCCACAGAGCATTTTAAAAATGACTAATAAATTGTCTAAAAGTTAAGCTAGCTATTAATATATAATGTATACAACCTTCTAAACTATGATGTTGTAATAATTAAAATTGATTTCAACTGTAAAATATGAATTAAAAGTCTGCTAAAATTAATACATGTAAACTTGCCTATTTATGAAATTAAATCTGAAACTCTAAATGCTTGTTAAATAATAACTTATTCAGTTATTATTGTATATTTTTAATCTGTGGTCATGTCTGTTATATATATATATATATATATATATATATATATATATATATATATATATATATATATATATATATATATATATATATATATATATATATATATATATATATATTATAATTTATGCTATGTCCAGTTGAGAATGGAGATTTATTCTATGAATAAAATTTGAGGGAGAGATGATTAGAGGCTCTCTCATAATTAAGTAATGTTGCTCTTTAGCACACACAAAATTAAATGTCCACTCTGAAAACATAAATATATTTGTTCCCCTGTTATGTTTAGCTTATTATTAGTAGTAAATAAGCATTTATTTTTATATGATGCCATGTATACAATTGTATTACATTCGTAGATCAGCCTTTCAAGCTAATTGCACATACGTCTTTGTGAGTGTTAAATAATAAATGAATACTTCACTCCACAATACAAGATACAGTATTTATGCTGGAATAAAAGAAATCCCTCTTATTCCTATGACTCAAATTCTTTTATATGAGCAAATCTGAAGTACTGTTGAGTAAAGTGTGAAAGTAGAATTCTCTCTATAAATTACTATGTAGATGTTTTAAATGAATGACGTCAGTGAAATTGTCTAGAATTTACTAAATGTCACTCTAACTGAAACTTAATTATAAGTAAATAAGCATTTATTTTTATATGACACCATGTGTACAATTGTATTACATTCAAAGATCAGCCTTTCAAGCTAATTGCACATGTCTTTGCGAGTATTAAATAATAAATGAATACTTCCCTCCACAATACAAGATATAGTATTTATGCAGGAATAAAAAGAATCCATCTTACTCCTACTACTCAAATTCTTTTATATGAGCAAATCTGAAGTACTGTTGAGTAAAGTGTGAGAGTAGAATTCTCACTTTAAATCACATCTAGATAATAATTTAAAGTGAAAATTCTACTCTCACGCTTTACTCAACAGTACTTCAGATTTGCTCATATAAAAGAATTTCAGTCATAGGAATAAGAGTAATTTTTATTCCTGCATAAATACTATATCTTGTATTGTGGAGTGAAGTATTAATTTATTATTTAACACTCGCAAAGACGCATGTGCAATTAGCTTGAAAGGCTGATCTTCGAATGTAATACAATTGTACAAATGGTGTTATATAAAATAAATTCTTATTTACTTAGATTTAGATAGAGTGACATTTAGTAAATTCTAGACAATTTCACTAACGTCATTCATTCAAACATCTAGATTGTAATTTAAAGTGAGAATTCTACTCTCATGCTTTACTCAACAGTACTTCAGATTTGCTCATATAAAAAATTTGAGTCATAGGAATAACATGATTTTTTTTATTCCTGCATAAATACTATATCTTGTATTGTGGAGTGAAGTATTCATTTATTATTTAACACTCACAAAGATGCATGTGCAATTAGCTTGAAAGGCTGATCTTCGAATGTAATATTATTATTATTATTATTATTATTATTATTATTATTATTATTATTATTATTATTATTATTATTATTATTATTATTATTATTATTATTATTATTATTATTATTATTATTATTATTATTATTATTATTATTATTATTATCATTATTATTATTATTATTATTATTATTATTATTATTATTATTGTAGAATTAGATCTGCAAATTAATTTAGCAATAGTTAATAAATGCAAGAATGAATTATAATGCATAATATATGCATTGCTTAAGTCACATATATGATTTAGCTCTATTTTGAATTATATTATAAACTGGGCAAAGGTATTTTTAAATTAGATTACTTTTACATACCCCTTTTAAATATATTTTAAGAATGCTAATTATAAACTGGTGTGGAAAGAAACTATAGAATTTTGTGTACTTTAAGTTATTATTTAATATTATATTTAGCATGACTAATGTTGTCTTTATTAGTCACATATATACATTTACACCTTGCTGTATGTTTTGCATATGAATGGTTTTCTGGTTTTAATGACCACCCCATCTAATTATTTCAGACAGCTCTTCTTTAGAATTGGAACACAAGGGTCCAGATTGTTTTTATAAGCTTCTCCAATCACTGAACTATATTTTCAATTTATTCACAGCAATTTGTATGGTCCATTGGAACTGAGTATTTGGTAGTGAATCTCCTGAGTAACTACACATTTGAGATGCACACATCTCTAGTAGTATATATAAGGCCATGGTATTTGAAGTCATACTATAAATCTCGAGTTCATCCCTCCATAATGTAATATTTCAGCATTGATCTGAACATGTAATCTGATTTTGTACATATATAATCTGCATAGAGAGCCTATGTCAGCTTGTTAAGTGTTATTAAATGTACTTTTATTAATTGTTGTGGATAAATCATCATTCTTGCACCAACTTATTTCGTGCAAACCTAATAGGGAGGGCATTGTAAAATTAGGGCATGAATAGACTGTAGATTATTAAAAATGTTATAAACTCTTAAATTATAGTACATGAGCAGAAACTCTGTCCTTAAACTTTTTCATCATTATTATACCTGTATGTGTTGTTCAATGCACTCTGGTTTATTTAATTTTTATTTATTAATTAAAATATATTTAATTATAATAACTGTGTTATATATAATTAATAATCCATCTGAAATCTTACTTAACTAATGTTAATTATTGATATATGCATTATATAGACAGCCATAGAGATGTGTGTTCATTTAAAATATTAGTAATTTAATTAATTTCCCTGAATCTCTTGCTCCATCCTTTGCTACAGCCAGCATGCAAACTAAGAAACTCCACATGTAGCTTCATATATGTCATTCATAGGATAGAAAGTCATGGATGAGGAGCTGAGGTTCGATTTGGTTTGAGGTCTCAACCCCTCATCTAGATCAATCTTGGTATAATTTGCTAAGAATCAGACTTTTATTTTGTGAATGTACAAATATGACTGTTACAATATCATCCCTCTTTTAGTGAAAATCCAGCAAACATTCATTGCCATACAAATACCAAGCACCTCACAGCAGGTAACATTGTATCACTTTTATGGATGACATAACTGGCTTCCTCTCACCTAAAAACACATGCAGGCCTTGTGTACAATAGTACAAGAATTTACAATTACACACAAACTCTATGTCAGTTTAAATGTCACTGCAGGTTGGTCGAATGCAATGAGGTTCAAAATGCAAAATATCTCAAAGAAATGGAATGAATCACTACTTCACTCCCAAAAGCATATCTCTCAATATATTCCAAGATACAGCTGTTTAACCAGCTAGTCACAAAAAAATAACATATTACTCACTTATTGTCACTTTTTCTGAAGGTTTAATAAAGAAAATATTTTCTCTCTTCAATAAGCTTTTGTGGTAGAGAAAGACAGTGTCAACATCTGCAAAACAGCTTATCAGAACACCCATTGACTGGGACTTCACAGCATTTATACATTTTCATCTACAGATGGCCACAAACCTAATAGTAGCCACAGTCAAAGAATTTCCAATGTTTCAATACTTTCTTCAAATAACACTTACAGATGGGCCATCCCCCACATAAGACTAACTATCATCCATCATTTATATAAAAAAACATGTCTCCACAAATATATTTTCAAACAATATACAAGTATTCATTCTGGAAAATTTCCTCATTAATCCATTGAAAAATGTAATCATTAATCCATCCAAATCTCAGCCATGAGACTAATCTGACAATGCTTAAAATCAACAATCAACAATTACTCCATAAGTTTTAAAAAATGGTATCTGGAATCAAAATAATTAGATTTTCTGATGAGATTAATTCTTCATGCACTGCCCATGGCATATTTTCTGACATAATGGAGGACTGAAGAAACACACCAATAACTTTTTTTATCTTTGTCCAACACAAGCAGAATTCAATATATCATGACAGGAGCATATAGACAATCTAACACCACTTTTCCGACAATCTTTAATTCATATAACAAAGGTCCTATCTCATCAGTTTGTAAAGACACTTCTTTGCTTTATTAATATTGGTGCACTGGGTGTACATTCATCTTAGGTAACAACACAAATTATGAGACAGAGACATTAAAATTGCACATCCAGACATTTTTGCAGCAACCTGGTCATGGATAACAGGTAAGGTGGCTCCATATAACTGCAAATCTATGCCATCAACCAATATTTTTTGCCCCAAAGATGTGGCATGTATCAAGAAATAAAAATGCAGTGATTGTTGTCTTTGACTGCATAGTATTGATATAGGGGACTGTATTAACAAAATCAAGACTCAAACACTGGAAAGCAAAGTAAACCAAACACAACAATAAATATATTAGTTGATGTTTACAAATTCATGGTGATCACATAAAATTGTTAAGAACTCAGATTATAGAAAGTAATGCTCACAAAAGGCACACATATATATTTATTTGCAAACCCATTAAAGGCATTTACATAAAACATATTCAAAAAATAGGAAATAAATAGACTAACTACCATGTCTTTCCCAAAATTCATAATTCTTAAATAACATGTTCAACAAACATAACAATGAATAAATGGATTCCCCCTAATTTAGTTTTTTTTTGTTCACTCACATACACACACTTAAATGTGCACCTTTCACTAGCAATTTAAACATATGTATATGGAATGGTTTATAGAAAATGTAACACTATGTTCATCAATAAAGTTTTTTTTCTTTGGAACATACAAATAATAATAATAATAATAATAATAATAATAATAATAATAATAATAATAATAATAATAATAATAATAATAATAATAATAATAATAATAATAATAATAATAATAATAATAATAATAATAATAATAATAATAATAATAATAATAATAATAATAATAATAATAATAATAATAATAATAATAATAATAATAATAATAATAATAATAATAATAATAATAATAATAATAATAATAATAATAATAATAATAATAATAATAATAGTGCGGTAATGCTGTCAATAAATAGGAACCAACTTACAAAAGCTCATGAATGTGCTTCATTAAAGGCAAAAGACTGTTTCTTACGAAGCTCCTCATAGACATCTGACGTCACTCTAACTCTGCCAGTTATTATGCTAAAATATTCGTTTTACAGGTATTGAATACATTTTTAAAAGTTCTGTAAGATGGTGACCTCTTCCGATTTATTTTACAAGTAAAAAATAAAAAAAAACGCATTTAAACCTAAACAAAGAAAGAACATGAGTTTTGATTGGTTCTTAGCATGCTCTCAGCCGAAAAAGACATTCTGATTGGCTGGAAAGAACAAAGAAACTGCCTGATCAAAGAAAATAAAGAAAAACGCTGAGATTTTCATTTTGAATATAATTTTAAAGAATATTAAGTATATATTCAGTAATTACAAATGATTTTCAGAGAGAATAATAAAAAAACAAAATTATTTTCGAAAAATATTGAAGATTTTAGTAAAAATATTAAAGAAATATTTAAAAGAATTATTTACTTTTCTATAACGTAAAAGTCGACCTTTTTGTTTATATTACAGCTTTTATGTTGCCGAAATTGAATATTTTAGAATAAATAAATAGCAATTTATTTTTGAAAGAACTTTCGTTCTCTTCATAACCTGAAAAATTAGTGATATACTTTTTATAAACGTATCTGAGTTGAATTTAATATTATAGGCGAATATGTTTTAACAATAGGCTTTGTCTTCAGTTTGTGAGTTGGCCAATTAAAATATTTGATTTTTACCTCATACAACCAATAATATAATTAGCGGTTAAAAGGTTAAAGGCAAACATAATCTAATTATTAGTTTAAAAATCTTATAATTTTGAAAATTATAATAGATTTCCGGATTATAAGAAAAGATGCTGTTAACAAAGTAAGTTTTCTTTTTTTATTATTTTGTCATAAGAAAATCTAGTCATCTAGTTGAAATCGTGTCTGCAGATAACAATTGCATTGTTAGTAAAATAAATAACAATACAGGTGTCAAATCAGTTGCAGAAGCCAGTAAGTGAAAACAATCTTATGCAAATATTGCTGCAATGAAATCACAAAAAGCAATATTAGAAAATATTATACAGCAAGAGTACAAAAAAACGAAGGGGAAGGACAAATAGGCAGATTTAGGAGAGCCAATTCATTAGACATTTTTGAATTAAGTTTAGAAAATGAAGATGAGACACCTAATCATTTAGCAGAACAAACTGAAATAATTGGACAGAAGAAGAAATTCAAGAAATCAACATCCAGTTTAATAACACAATACCAAACAAGTTATATGAATCTTTTAAAAAATTATTTTCTAATAAATCATTAGTGCTCTCAATTACAGATAGAAATCTAACGTTATATAAATTTCACAGTGTTATTATATCAAAAACTAACAGAATAAAACTTATGGGATTCAATCTCCGAAATAGGTGAACATTCAACTCGCGATATATAGCTATACAATAGTTCAATGAAAATCAAAAAAAATGAGATTTAAATCACAAATAAAAACAATTCGTGGATAGGTAATGGTTGTTGTTGATGAAAATCGCAAAATTATTGCTCAGGAATCATTAAAAATGCGTATTTTGGGTTTAGCATTCGTGATTTCAAAAGTATGTTCCAACCATTTGGGCATGCAATATACATGAAGCAAATTTTGTGCAATGATACACCCACACTTATATACACCAACATTTATAATTTTAAGATAAAGCTGCACCAGCATATTAAACCAGAAGAAATTCCAAGGCAAATTATGGATCAGGGAGCAGTATTATACTTAAACATTAAAGAGCTAAGAACACAATGTTTTGGCTGTGGAGAAATAAGCCATTTCATTATAGACTGTCCTTAAGAACGGAAATAACAAATGATTTGATTTATCAGAAGAAAGACTAGAAAAGAAAATAAGCTATAAACAAAGAGATCTAAAGCAAATACTGACATCGAATGTGGCAATTCAGGGAAGTGAAAAGGAAAAAAAATCTATACAAACACATATGAATACAGATAAGCAAGAAAATGAAATTGCAAAGGTAAATAATGATGATAGTAATATTGGGGAGGTTGGAGGAAAAAGTGTACCTTACGATAAATAATGCAAAAGTAAAAGGAAAACAAAGGAAATGATATACAAATGCATATGGTTAAAGCTTTAAGAAAAAAGTATAGACAAACATATTGAATAAAAATGTTGATGGGAAGCAATATTATGAAGAGAATATGAATTTGGATGAACAACTGGAATTATCTAAAAAACAAAGAACTAGGAACAATACGAATACTGAGATTACTCAGACAATAATGCCAAATATGCAGCAAGTTACTCAGGTTAATAGTGAACAGAAGAGGAAGCCAGGAAGATCGTCAAAAAACAGGAAAAAAGCTAAAATTAGGAGAGTTTATGTTTGATGACACAGGAGAATGGTATCGAATGGACAGATATACTGATGTTGAAACTGAAAGTGAGTTTGAAGATGCCCAAGGTTTACAATTGATAGACAGCCTAAAATAAGGATAATTAAAATAAAGTAAATTTAAATAAATTCAAAGTAAAAAGTAAATCTGTATAAATGAAAATTAAAATTGCTTCTTTTAATGTACGGGGTTTGAATTCAATAGAAAAAATATTTAAGTTGAAACAATGGATCAGGGAAACAAAACCTCATACAATGGGACTGCTTGAAACCAAAATTTATGCAGGGTCACGAATTGATCCAGCAAAATTTTCTAAATAGTGAGGACTTTGTTGTATGTTCAAGAGACTCTACCTCTCCATCAGCCGGGAGAAGTCATTGATAGCTACTGCTTGCCAGTTTACCAATTTTCAAATCATATACATTGATGCAAATCTATTAATCATTAAATTATTTCACAAAATAATTAAAATAAATGTAATCTTTGTCTATATGCCATTGTAAAAATATAAAATAAATACAATAATTGCCACAATTAATTCAACACTGGGATCTACAGCTAATCCAACAATTTTGACTGGAGACTGCATTGTAACATATGATGAGTTTGTAAATAAGTGGATACATAAATTATCAATTCCATTGATGAGTGCAAGGGGTTTCTTACCTGAAGATGCTGTTTCGTTTCATAATGGCCGATTTTCAACATTAATTGATCTTTGTTTTTACTCTCCTGTCTTTCATCATCTAATATGGATGGAGTTAATCCCATCAGCAATTTCTGATCACTCAGCCCAGTTCATATCAATTGACAATCAGTAATATACAAGTCTCTAGACTGTAATTAACTAGAACAAAAAGAATGTTGATACCAACCTTAACACCCAAATTTATTTTTTCAGAGACCTATATTATGTGAAATAAGATTCTTTCAATGACGTTTAACCCAATACAGCAATATTTCGCTTACATTAATATCTTGTCATTTAACATTAATCATATAGTGAAAAATCAACCACCTCCATCGGGGTTGTTGAAGCTTGCAGAACAAATTCATAAACGTATTGTGGCCATAACCTTTAATCAACACACACAGAAACGTATACATATACTAAAAAATGCTTATAACAAGGCATGTGAAACACCGAAGAGCTATTTAAAAAATAAAAAAAGTAGAATATGCCTAATGCATCAAAACACATGGATTCGGCAATATATTACATGGGCATTAGGGAGGGGACCTGAAATCAAAGTGCCATAAGCAATTAAAATAAACAATGAAACATTTACTGGAAATAATATGATCTTACCAATTCTTAACTATTTTAAAGATAAGCTGGGGCCAGGAAAATTGATACAATACCAGCCAAATGTATTTGGAATGGCAGAGACTGAATCACCATATACTATGCATGATTTTATAATGAAAATGAATAAAATGGACAACAACTGTCACCCAGGAAACACCTTGATAAGCTGACTGGCAAATGCCTGTGTCAGCTGGCAAATAATTTTTATCGCAGGGAATAATAACAATGGAGGGTGTTAATACAATTGCGATGGTGCCGAGGGTGTTAATACAATTGCGATAGTGCCGTTTAATTAAAAAAGAAGTCCATTCCTTTGTTATCAGAGATAAGGCCAATATCAATTGGTTCATTGCCCATAAAGATTTTAGAGAAAGTAATAAAAGATAAAATAGAACCATTTATTTTACCGATAATTTCACAAGCTCAATTTGCTAAAAAACATTCATCTACCACACAAGCTGCTACGTTATTTAAGGCTAATTTGACATCAGTTAGAGAAAATAAAGATACAGCCCGATTGTTGTATAGCTGGGTATTGCTTCAGCTTTTTACAATGTTGATATATTATTGAATGACACTGAAATGCCAAAATCACATATATATCTTATAACAAATTTACTCTTAACTCGTGAACTTCACATTACTCTAAATGGCAGAATTTCACGAGCTTTCACACCAAGGAAATCACTTTCACAAGGGTCCCCACTTAGTGCCATCTTATTTATTTTACTGGCAAATCCCCTTTTTGTCTGATTACAACAGGCATTTGAGGGAATGGAGATCCCAGGAACAGGTCAAAAATTGACCTGCATTGCATACATTGATGATATTACAGTTTTCCTGAAATCAAAAAGACAGATACCAAAACTACAGATGATTTTAGAAGAATACTATAAGGAATTTAAACTAAGTTTCAATCCCGAAAAAAAAAACAGCAGCATGGACCATATTCACAGGAAAGCCATGTACATCCATTTTCCAGTCAAAGCCAGGCTCATTCCTTGGATTTCCATTCCATCTAGGGACTACTGGAATGAGATGTCATTTGCAGAACAAATTGAAAAATGAAATACAGCAAATAGCAGACTCTCTAGCCAATACCTATATGTCAGTATATTCTAAGATTCAATTAATTAATAATTTGATGATGACTAAGATAGTTTACTATACGCCAGTAGTTGATTTCTCAAAAGCTTTTATCTCCAAAATTAAGACCATTTGCAATCAGCTACTATGGTCAAGGAAAGTCGTGGCAATATCAATGGCGAAACTATGTCAGCCACTGAAAAAAAATGGTTTGGGGTTACATGATGTTGGTATTTTTGACAAACAGAGAATGATGAACAATATAATTGATATTGTTAAACAATTTTCAAAAAATTAAGCAGCTCATAGAGGTCATTCCAACTGACAAACCACCACCAAAAAATTATCATATTTTGAACAATTAATATATATTTGTAAAACAGAATCAAAAATCCCAGAGCAATTCATTAATAAGTACAAATACTGGGGAATTTATGAACTAATACATGAAGATAATAACACAATTGCTTTGGAACCAATACTGTGAATTAATAATAAACAACTGGTTAAAAGGTATAAATGATGGGCCTTAGAACCAAAGTTTTTCAATTTTCAAATAAAACTTAATCTATCTGCTTTACCTACCACATATTTTCTTTGCCATAAAATACTGTATACATCAATTGATCTCTTTTGTGGGTTATGCCATCGAGCTGAGGAAACCCTATCACATCTGCTATATCACTGTGAGGGACTTAGGCAGATAAGAAATCTGATAACTAGCAATTACAGGAAGTCTAATGTAACAATGCATCAATTAGTTTCTGCTTTCAGAAAGAGATTAACACCAAGTGTTAGGGCAGCAACCTTTGTTCTATATGCATACTGGTGTACTAGATGCACTTTCCTAATTGGTAACAATTCCAGGAGGCATCCAGCTACTTTTTCAAATAAATTTGCTATGATACAGAAAAGGGATAAGACACTGGCCAGATCTGACATTTATGCAGCAACCTGGTCATTACTTAAGATTAGATCTATGTTATAGTGATAAAAATTATAATACTCTTAGGAACTGGTATAGTGTGTTTTTTTTTTTTTTAAAACCTAAAATCTTGCAACATCAGTGAATTTTGGGAATAGGATACACTTGATATTTTGAACATTGTAAATTGGGGAAAATTAAACATTATAAAGAAACTTAGAAATATATGCATGTCAAATTAGCAACAAAGACAATTTGGCAACAATTTTTTCTCTTCAGTTATAAGTGATTGATTTGCTAATGGGGTTCAAATGATAATGCACAATCGAGGATATTATATGTAGACGAACTATGTAAATGCAAAATTTGTAATTGTTTTGAGACAATAAAGACCTTTTGAAACATAATAATAATAATAATAATAATAATAATAATAATAATAATAATAATAATAATAATAATAATAATAATAATAATAATAATAATAATAATAATAATAATAATAATAATAATAATAATAATAATAATAATAATAATAATAATAATAATAATAATAATAATAATAATAATAATAATAATAATAATAATAATAATAATAATAATAATAATAATAATAATAATAATAATAATCTCAAGCAAAAAGTCTCGCAGCAAATGATGATTTTAATGGATCGTTGTTTACAGAGATCTTAGAATTTTAACCAAAGAAAACACTGAAACCAACACATCTTTGACTTGCAGTCATATATATATATATATATATATATATATATATATATATATATATGAGCAGTAAGTATTGGACAATCCAAATTAATTTGTGTTTTAACTAAATATATATTTTTATGAGTTTTTTTTTTTAAAAAATAATATTCGTTGCTCAACGTAAAAAAAAAACATTACAATGGCGACCCCCCCGGGCATGTGACCAACAGAACGGCGCCAATATGCGATCCAAGCCTATGCAAATTACAGGTGAAGCAAAAACATATGCCAACGTAGCTAAAAATAATTTACAGGGAAATAATTTCTCTTCGGAAAAAAATAATCTACAACAAAAAGAACACAATCAAGTTCCAATTTTAGAAAAAAATAAAGTTTTCCATCGCTTCCGAAAAATAAATACTAATGATATTTTGCAGCTAGATATACAAACGCAAGAAAATCAATGCCCCCCTACCGCTCAGTGGAATAATGAGGATTTGAAAATAATATATGAACAGTTTAATAATACGATCCCACGTGGCCTTCATATGTCATTCAAAATATTTTTTTTTTCTCCTCGTTCAATAATATTATTAGCTACAGATGCAAATTTATCGCTATATAAATTTCCTAGAAATCTACTTTATGAAGAAATAACACTACACAGACTTTGGGATAGCATACTAAGAATTGCTGATCATCCTAACTCACGATACTTAATCCTCAAATTTTATCAAGGAAGCCAAAAAACCCGGTTTCAAACCACCATTAAAACTTTAGGCAACTATGCACTCATTGCAGTAGATCCAGATCAACATAATCAGATTACTAGCATACTCAAGAATGCATACCATGGATATGACATCAAAATCTTTCAGAAAATGATGCAGCCATTTGGAAAAGTCATAGCATTCAACCCAATTTATCTGAAAGATATGCCGGTACTTGTATACAGCAACAGCTTTGACTTCAAGCTGAGATTACATCCAAAAATAGATCCAAACAATATTCCTACAGAATTTGCAGATCAGGAAGCCATGCTGAGCCTCTTCATAAGAGGGCTTAAACCCATATGTTACACATGTGGGAAGCGAGGCCACTTGGCAACACAATGTGACACCAAAAAGAATCCACAATTGCAAAAAACAAATGAAGTGCCCATCCAAACACATACTGAAGACAGCAACCACATATATAATGATAGCATAAATCCAAATATTTACAACAATATGCAAACAACATCTCCACCTGAAGAAACACTCTCACTCCCTCTCATTAATCAAAATTCAAATGAGGAAAACAAAAACAGGGATGAACTAAACAGCGACCATCTGAAAAAAAAATGTGATAACAGAAAGAGTCTACATTCAAAACAGACAAATAATAATCAGCTCAACCAAACGCAAACTGAAGATATCAGGCACACTCACATAGTCAAGAAAATTCAGATATGAATAACCAGATGCAAACAACTTCTTCATCTGAAGAAGATCAAACTACAAAAAACCAAGACAAAAGTATAAATCAACCAAACAGAATGCAGCACTTAAATCCAAATGTCACACAAGCAGCTGAAAACAACACAAGCAACTGTCAAAGCATACAATGCATGAATGATTCAAATATTAACCCAACTGAAATATCACAAAATACTTACAGTGAAGCACAAAGTACCAATAGAACAAACATCACACACATAATAAAAAATAACACATCAACATATATCATGGAAGCAATCGTGCCATGCCTTCCACAAGTTGAAGTAAATACAATAGAAAAAAAAGGGCCAGGTCGCCCAAAAAGAAGTAAAAACAAAAAAACAAAAAACAAAAGAGGACAAGAACTCACAAACAGAAGAGTACAACACTGCATCTTCATTAACCAGAATTCAAACGGATGACTGGTCACCAATGGACATAACTTCTATCTAACCATCCAATAAAACCCCAACAATGTACAGCTCATACAATGAAAACCAGCCACTAACATATTTTGAAATGTGAACAATCCCAAAATACAACCATAATGAAAGTCAAAATAACAGCTTTTAATGTGCGGGGTTTGAACTTGGCAAACAAAGTACATCAACTTAGAGAATGGACCAAAATCACACAGACACATATATTGGGACTTCTGAAAACAAAAAACATATAGTGGATCACAGATTGACCCAACAGTGCATCTTCACACTGAAGGCTTCTTTGCATGCTCCAGGGACATGTCATCACCTGCGGGTGGAACTGGCCTACTAATAATCCTAACTTGCCCATTTACATCATTCAGAATCATATATATCGATGGAAACTTGTTGATAGCTACATTTTATCACTATTCAAACACTCTCAACATAGTTTTTACCTACATCCCACCTGGAAACATCATCATATCAAACATCATACTCACCATCAATTCACTGCTAGCATCAACTCCTTACCCAACTATCATCATGGGAGATTTTAACATGAAGTATACAGATTTCATCTCAAAATGGCTGCATCAAATTGCAATACCACTCATGAGTGCTGAAGGTTTTTTACCACCAAACGCAGTAACATTCCATAATAACTGAAACACATCTTTAATTGACCTTTTCTTCTATTCACCAATGCTGCATCATTATTTCAGCCTCAAGCTCAATCCATCCCTATTCTCAGATCACTCTGCTCAAACTGCAACACTTGATCTAACTGAAATTCAGCCAACTACACTACCACTTGGAAAAACAATTAGAATGCTAATAACAGCATCCACTCCAGAATCCCTTTTTTCTGAAACATATATTATGCTCCATAAACTTGAGGGACTACAACTAAGTGCTGTGCAGAGATATCAGGTGTACATAAATATAATTTCATTCCATCTTGACCATGTCACCAAAAAAAATCTCCACCCTCCAGACTATTAGCTCTGGCAGATGAACTTCACAAGAGGATAACAATGTCTAAACCCACTTAAAATACATATCAGCATATATATATATATATAAGCTCACCCAGGCATATAACAGCACATGTGCAGCACTTAAAGACTATCTAGCCTTAAAAAAGCTAAATCTGCCTCAGTCAACAACATACATGGACTAGAGGCTACATCAGATTGGCCATGGGTTTTCCCTCCACCATTAGAGTACCTATGGCACTTCAAATTGGAACAACTATACATGCAGCACATAACATGATTGAAACTATTTATAGGCATTTCAAAAAGAATCTTCAGACCCATCAATTCATCAAACCCCCACCCCGAATTATTTTGGCACCTGAAACAAATACACTATTTACCACTAATGAATTTGCTTTGAAGCTTGCCACTCTGTCCAATGCCTGTCATCCAGGCACTCATGGCATACCAAAATTTGTGTACGAGCACCTTAACCATACAACTACTCAAGTATTATGTAATCTTGTAAACTATCTCTCACAAAAAATATACAACATTGAAAATCTTTATCCAATTGCAATAGTACCATTTAATAAGAAACTAGCTCCAATAACCACCCTTAATGATATTAGACCTATCTCCATGTGCCCAATAGTCATCAAGATCATTGAGAAAGTCATTAAAGACAGGATTGAGCCATATCTGCTCCCATTGATTTCACCATATCAGTTTGCAAGAAAGCAATCATCTACAGGACAGGCAACACTTCTTTTCAAAGCTGTATTGGGATTGGTGCGAGGCCGGAAAAAATTCAGCCCAGTTGCTGTTCAAATAGACATTGAGTCAGCTTTTGATTCTGTGGCAACAAGATATTAATTAAAATGTTGGCTGCCACTGCAACACCTCACACTTTTTTATATGTTATAACCAACTTGTTGTTAAATCAGGATATACATATTACACTCAGTTTCAAAAATTCTGAATCCTTTACTCCAACACAATCAATCTCACAAGGATCCCCCCTGAGTGCTTTACTTTTCACTTTTTACATCAACCCTCTATTAGTAAAAATCCAGCAAACATTCATTGACATCCAAATACCAAACACATCTCAGCAGGTAACATGTATCGCTTATATAGATGATATAACTGTCTTCCTCCCATCTAAAAAACACCTACCAGCCTTGACTGCAGTTTGGTCACTTTATAATGCAAAGCAGTGCATGGACATGTATGGGGGAAAGCCATCTGCTTTCTTGGGATTTCCCTTTTATATGAGTGCAAGTGCAATGAGGGTCAAGATCCAGAACAAACTCAAAGTAGAAACAGAGTGAATTACTACTTGTCTCTCAAAAGCATATCTTTCAATATACTCTAATATCCAGCTATTTATCTAGCTAGCCATAACAAAAATCACCTATCACTCACCCATTATCACATTTTGTGGCAGAGGAAGACTGTGTCAATATATTCAAAACAACTTACCAGACCACCTATTCACAATGAACTAGGACTTCATAGTATTTATAATTTTCATCTACAGAAGGCCACAAACTTAATAGCATCTGCAGTCAAACACTTTCCAATGCTTAAATGCCTACTTCAAATAACACCAACATATAGACCACCCCCTGCCTATGACCAACTAGCATCAATGATCAATCATATAAAAAACACAGCTCCACAGATATCTCTTCAGACAATATACAAGCATTCATACTGCAAATATATTCTTTAATCCATCCAAATCTAAGCCATAACACCAATCTGACAATACTGAAAATCAATAATCTACAATTACTCTAGTAAGTTTAAAAAATGGTCCCTGGAGCCAAAGTATTTTGATTTTTGCTGAGACTAAACCTACATGCACTGCCCACGACATATTTTCTGAGATATCAGAGACTATACACGAACATTGATCCTTTTTGTCCCCTGTGGCAGAGTGCTGAAAAAACACAGAAACATCTATTCTATCTTTGTCTGGCACTAGACAGAATTTGATATATTATGATAGGAGCATATAGACAATCTAACACAACACTTCAAACAATCTTTAATTCATAATGCAAAGGCTCTATTCCATCAGTCCATGCAGCCACTTTTGTGCTTTATGCATACTGGTGCACTAGATGCACATTCACTTTAGATAACAACACAAGGTGACATCCATCAACTTTCAATATCAAACTGGCAAAACTACGAGCCAGAGACAACAAAATTGCACATCCAGACATCTATGCAGCAACCTGATCACTGATAACACAGCAATCAAACCTCTAAGATGGCTAAATAATCAACAATCTATGCCATCAACCAATATTTAAAAAAATAAGAGAGAAATGTGGCAATTACCTACAAATAAAAAAACAGAATGTTGTCTTTGATTGCATACTATTAATATAGAGAACAGTAACAAAATCAGAACTCAAATACTGGAAAGCAAACCAAACCCAGCACTGCAATATACATACAAGTTGGAGTTTTGCAAATTTAACAATGATAACCCAAGACTTTTGAGAACTCTGATTACAGCAAGCAACGCTCATAAATGTAATGTATACATATGTATTTTCACCCCTCTTAACAATGTTTAAATATCTTTCTCTCCTAATTTATTTTTTTTGTACATCACAGATACAAACTTAAACTTGGTTTACTCACTAGCAATGTAAATATATGTATACGAAGTGTCTTATAGTAAATGTAACCCTATGGTCATCAATAAAGTTCTTTTCTTTGAAACATAATAATAATAATAATAATAATAATAATAATAATAATAATAATAATAATAATAATAATAATAATAATAATAATAATAATAATAATAATAATAATAATAATAATAATAATAATAATAATAATAATAATAATAATAATAATAATAATAATAATAATAATAATAATAATAATAATAATAATAATAATAATAATAACAACAACAACAACAATAACAAAAACAACGATAAAAAGATTGCATTGTTTCTGAAAATAAGGAGATTATTTATTTGTCGTTAAGTCATAAATTTATAAACTGATTTATAAGAATAGTTTTTATTTCATGGCTTGAAAGTTTTCAGAAAAAAAGACATTTGATTTAAATTCGTCATTAAATAGTTCAAAACAGTCAATTGATAACAAATCTATTCATGGTGCTGTTTATAAGGTTTTTTCCACTTGTCTGGAAAATTATATAGATCAATGTAAATTAATTCTTAATGAAAGAGTTAAAGTGTATAAGAATAAAATTAAAAATATATTCATGTAGAACATAAACCTTGGAAAATATTACTTGACAAGAAGATGTTATATTTTGTTAAAGAAATAAATTAAAATGTAGAATAAATGATGCTCTGATGATAATCTTTTAATCCGATGCTGTCAACCTCAGGAAGACATCATTTGATGTTAAAGGAAGTTGGCTCAAAAGTGAGATTTAACTTGAAGTAGTTCAGCATTCACAATATGAGACTTACCAAAATATTTATTTGCCTCAGTTTTTTCACCTATTAATTTCAAGTTAATATTAGATAAAATGAGAGGTTTCCACATAGCTGGAATATGTTATGCTTCATCAGCCCTACTTAAACCAGTAGGTGTCTAATATTTTAATTTACTTTCTCATAGTTCTTAAATCATATCTTTCCAAATTAGCAAGTATTTTGGTATTGTCAAAAGCGGGATTGTGACCAATTTCTAAAAAATGGGAAGTAAAAACTGGTGTGCTAATTTTTTGATTAAAAGCATTTCTATGTTTCTTAATTCTGACATTCATTCATCTATTAGAATGACGCACATAGCTTCTTAAGCAGTGCAAACATGGAGTTTCATAAACTACTTGGTGTTCCAAAAATATTCTGTTTTTAGATTTATATAAAAAAATCACCAATTTTTTTGCCAGTAGAAAAAATAGTCTTTATATTAAAACAATATAGTCTTCTACTGATTTTATCAATAACCACTTTAATGTAAGGTAAAATTACTCTATTAAAAGAGGAATTGTCAATTCTATCCTATTTTTTTCTTTTTAGTATTAATATTATGTAAAGCCTTATATATGATGTTTTTATTATGATTATTAGAAAGTAGAATATTTTTTTGTAAGTTCTATTTCTTGAGTAAGATGTTCTTTTTCAGATAAATTACAAGCTCTAGTGATAAGATTTTTTGCTACAGATAAATTGTGCAGGTTGATGATGTGAATTAAAATAGATATCTCTTTGTATGGGTGGATTTTCTGTAAACTGATATTGATAATGTTTCATCACATTTTCTTGTAATTAAAACATCAAGAAAAGAAAGTGATATGTTATTTTCCACTTCCATAGTAAATTTAATATTTAGTTGTCAATTATTTATAAAAACAAAAAAAAATAATTTAAGGCATCAATGCCATGAGGCCATATGACAAATATATCATCCACATATCTAAGCCAAATAGAAGGTTTTTTTAGTAGCACATAATATTTGACTATCAAAAATATCTATGAAAAGATCAACAATTACAGGTGACAGTGGAGATCCCATAGAAAGTCCTTAAATTTGTTTAAACTTTTGAGAATTATAAACACAAATTTATTTACAAGGCAATGCTTTGCTAATCGAATAATAAAATCAGATAAAACATTGTATTGTGCTATTATACTTAATGCTTCTTCAACAGGAATATTAGTAGACATAGAAGAAAACATCAAAACTAACCAATAAATCAGTTCCAGTTAGTTTTAAGTTTTTAATTATTTTATTATTCCATTAGCAAAGCAGCTTGTATATCTATTACATCTTCCGAAATGCCCAAAATTTAAATGAAGAAGTGAGATATGCAATTAAATCTATGAAGAAAGGAAAGGCCCCAGGTATTGATGGAATTTCAATTGATATATTAAAAGAAGCAGGTAAAGAAATATATATTTTTAGCAAAGTTATATACCAAATATCTAAATGATAAAGATGTACCAGATAATTGGAAGAATGCAGCATTAATATTAATATTTAAAAAAGGTGATAAAGAAGATATTAGAAATTACAGACCTATCGGCCTTTTATCACTTTTATACAAATTTTTTACCAAGATAATTACAACTCATCTACAGAAAACATTGGATTTCCACCAAGCAAAAGAACAAGCTGGATTTAAAAGTGGTTTTAGTACAATAGATCATATGGTGGTATTGAAAGAAGTTATAGAAAAACAAAGAATATGAGTTGCCATTATGTTTTGGATTTGTAGATTATGAAAAGACATTTCATTCTATAGACATTTATTTAGTGATTAAATCATTGGATTATCAAAGTAAAGATCCAGGACATTGTTATATTTTGAAGAATATATATAAAAATGCAACAGCAACAATTAGATAATATAAGGATACTGGGAAAGTCAACATTGAAAAGGCTGTAAGACAGGGTGATTCCATATCTCAAACTTTTTAAAGCAGTGCAGCAAGAAGTACTTTGTGGATTAAAATGCGAAGCTAAAGGATTGAAAGTAAATGGTGATTATTTAAGTCATTTAGATTTTGCAGATGACGTAGTTGTTGTTGCAAATAATTCTTTAGAGCTGCAGGGAATGTTGCAGGAGTTATCAGATGAAAGTTGAAATGTAGAACTAAAGTTAACTATTAAAAACACTTAAGTAATGTTTAATGGGTTTTTCAAAATTTGAAAATAAAGTTCGATTATGATGAGTTAGAAAAAGTTAATACTTGCAAATAACTTGGTCAGATTATTAATACGGATGGAAACATAATGGATGAAATTAATCATAAAAATTAAAGTGTCTGTACGTACATTTGATTATGGTTTTAGATATGAAAGAATACAGCAATATATATATAAATATTGTACTAGTCAGTTTTGATAACACTCACATTTTCTCTCTCTTTGAATTTCGTTATCATCTCTACACAGTACATATTATCATTACGCACAAACTACTTTTGTACGGCCCGCTAGCTCATGGAGATTTAAATCGGAAACCTGAATAAATTACTTAAAACTACTGTTATCACATATCTTTACTTTACTAATGGAATTTATATATAAATGAATAAGCAAACTCATAAATAAATTGTCTAACTAGGATAAGAATTTAATAAGTATGTGTGTTTAAGCCATCAAATTAGCAATACAATATCTGGGGTTAAAAATAATAAAAGCAATATAGACTGCAGGTTTGTTTTACAATATTGTTTAATATATTGAAATAACTTTCTTTACTAGTTTCTAATATTTGGAAAACATTATACAACATTAACTAATGCTTTGTTCAATATAGGCGGGGAAGATCTATGTGCTAATGAGGTAGTGATCTGTAAACTATATGTAACTCATTGCTATTAGATGCACTAATTTATAATAAAATTAATAATTTATAAACACAAAATAATATGTTTCACAAATGAATATTTGATTCATACGTCTGCAATATGGTCTTTTAATTATATAATTCCTTAACGTGAAACAACTAACAAATAAATCAATAATTAAAACATTTGTTTTCTATAACGCATTTTGTATAAAATATTCTGTACATTTAGGAATTCGCTGTTAAAAGGGAATCACTATAAATCAAGCGGGTTATCAATGTTAAAAGGGATAACTAAACAAATAACAATATATCACTGTGATTTTGATTTACTTCACTTTGCCACGACTTAGAGGCAACTTTAAAATAAATATATAGATCTTGAGAACGAAAGCAGTACTGACATAACAGGAATAAAAACATTGATAAGATTGATGAAAATTTTGCCATTACAGTATATTTGAAAAACAAAATGGTCACTCTGCTGTTTCACAGATCATAACCTGGAGAGAGCTTCCTCTGACATAAGGAGAAATGAGGTTGGGCCGTTTTCCCATTTAGCCTTACTGTCCGATTATGAGCATCCTGAATAATTGAAATAATTGCTAGTTCATTAAACTTAGAATAATTTACTTAATGTCAGCAATGCCTATATTAATGGAGTTGATGCTTTATTCACGTCCATAACTTAAATTAAATAATAAATAAAATATTTGCTGAAGCATAGCGACTTGAACTTTTTCAAACTCAAATTGGAATAAAACAATTGAGTTTAATGTTGTACTAAATAATAATAAAAGTAATTACTCCTTTTTATTTAGGGACTTCCCAAAAAAAATTCATATAAACCCTCTTTAATATCTCGTCAAAGCACACTAAAATCTATTGCGTTAAATATTCATTTCCTTCTCACAAACCCGAATTAGTGATCTAATAATAAAATAACAACACCCAATATTCATTTTATAGACAGATTACAATTATGAAGTATAAGTATTATTTGATTATGTTTAGTAAATTAATTCCACTTAATGAATAAAATTGAAGTAAACAAATACTTGCTCATTTGGGCGAGCGTTAGTTAGATCGACCAATCAATCCCGAACCGATTGAAAATATTTAAGGAAGGTTTTAATTCACCGAATTAGATTTGTTGGCACATAAATACTTAAATATTTTAAATCATAAATTAATAAATAATAAGAAACCGCCATAAGAAAAGAAATATGAAAAAAAAAAAAAGCATTTTTGAAAGAAACTAGTCAAGTTGAATTAATCTTATAGCGAGCAATCTCAAAAGCAAAATTACAAAAGTTATATAAGTTGTACATATCTTACAAAACATGTTTATCTAGGAGAGGGTTGCAATATTTAATTACTGATGTTACGAAAGCTATTTAAAACAAGAACAGTGAATTATATATTTTAGAAAGAATTTTTCTGGTGGTAATATTACCTTCCAAGTCCTTTCACGTGTAGGCTTTATAACTGCTTGCAAGATCCTTTAGAAGAGTGAAATGAAACACATATTCCATCAATGAAATAGCTAACTATTTTTTATTATTCAGCAAAGTTCATTCACCAAAAGTTTTCTTTATGATTTTAGGAGGCATTACATGGTTTAACGGTATAATACTGATGTGACTGGGAAAGGCACGGGAACAACGATTATGCGCCCCAACCTTAGTCTACATTTTTGCGTATACTAAATCATAAAATAGACTGACATAGATTCGAATTGCAACTCCTTCACTATAGGGATCTGATCCTTATCACTCCCATTGTAGGGATATTTATACGATTTTAGCTATTGCTTCAGAATATTCTATCTTTCAATAGCTTCAGGCATTGTCATGTCCATTCATTTAAAATAATTTGCTCTATTGTGATTCTAAGATACACTCTTTTGATAAATCTTTTAAGTCTTTTGTTATGAATCCATTTTTAGTTCGCAAATGGATTACTAAGATAAAATAAAATTAATTTAAGATAAGACCCTTTCTTTCCATTCTTAAATAAAAGTAAATGCATTACCCTTTGTTGGGTAGCCTACGTGTCTTTTCAGATTTATCCAAAAAAATGTGACTTTTAATCACTAAAATTTAATGAAAAATATAAAAGTAGTTTTTAAGCAAATCTATTTAACAGATTTTACTATTAATATCTAAAATACACGCAAATATATAATATCCACACACAAAAATTTGTAATAAATAAATCTTATTTTATTAAAATTAATATTATTTAAAACTTATTATAGAAATTAAAGTAAAATTAAAACGTTCATTATTAAATGAATATAACAAGGCTAAACAAAGAAAAATACGCTTGGTGGGTGTATGAATATAAAACTATCCGTTAAACAAATTTACTATTAAAAAGGTAGAGATCAGGTTTGATCTCAGGTTAGTTCTAAATAAGTCATGAAACTTGGATCAAGTTTGGATCCAATCGTTTCAATATATATATAATGAATTCTTTTTTTTGAGAAAAATGCTTAAAGGAAATAAACATGGAAACATCCAAATGCAGGAACAGCAGAATTAGATTATATTTTCTGTAACACAAAATATGTATTTCAAGAGTAAAATGTCCTTAGTAAATCCAATACTGGAAATCATTGTCAATTTGTTGAATGTAAGGTTCACATGAATACAAAATTAAAGAAATAAGGAATTAAAAAACAAAAAAACAAAACAATATTCACAGTTGACATTCCTAATTTTCAAAAGCATTCCATTGTATTTAAATTTGAACTTGGGAATCATTTTCAAATGTTAATAAATTTTGAACATGATTATATTTAAATAAAATAAATACAAAAATAATGAATATACTTTTTAAAAAAGAGCAATAATGATTGTTATTACAAAAAGCGCCAATTGACCAGTAAAAATTTTATTGATACAAATAAATTTATGAAAAAAAAATTAATGTTTAAAAAAATAAAAATGGCGCATTAAGAAGGATTGAATGAATATCTTGAATTTTGTAAAATGTTGAAAAAAGTTAATGTTCAAGAAAGTATAAATGTAAACTAGCAAGGAAGACTGTAAAAATATAGAAAACTAAAGAATGTAAAACAAAATATTGATATTGGTAGGAAACTTATTTCTGCAATAAGCAAAAAAGATGTAACTATTGCTAAGACAGATGACATCATGAAATGGGTAGAAGTGATCTATCATAACATTAATAACATTAATGAACAATAAATATATATATTTTTTACAAATACTATATTTTTTTAATTATGCAGAATTTTAAATGAAGTAGCAAGACATAGAATTAAATTTATAAAGAAGGTAAATGCTTAAATGTAATGATGGGACTGCATTGGATATCTTAAAAAAACAGGAGAAGAATTAGATAGTTTTTTTTGGCAAAGTCAATGCTATCTTTATGTAATCGAAAAGTGCACTTCCCACGAGTATAAATCAGAAATAGCAGTTAATATTTAGATAATTTAATGATTGATCCTTATATATATATATATATATATATATATATATATATATATATATATATATATATATATATATATATATATATATATATATATATATATATATATATATATATATATATATATATATATATATATATATATAATTTAAAAAAAATAACGCCTGAAAGCATACATAAATAATAATTTAAATCATTAGGATCTGTAAGAATCCAAGTTGAATGTTAACATGTGTGAAGGCCAGCTGTCCAAACTTGAAGTCATTGTAACATGGCAGACAATCTGCTCCAATATATATGTCCATGTGCACAGATGAAGCTACAAGAATCGAGTGCCCTCTTGTCCATCAAATGAGTACTGAAACATTCATTGTTTAATCCCTGAAGTTGATCGGATAGTGCTCCAGTCCATCTACTCAGGTGATTCTTTATTTTAATCTTCATACAATAATTTGCATCATTATATTTCTGTCTTTAGTTAATGAGTTATGTTTATAGTTTGTCCTTTATCTTATTAAGTAAATCTAACTTGAATTCCTTTCATTGTTTTATTTTATTAATGACATATTCAACTCTCATTAATTTAACTGGTTTTCATTTTAAAAATATTTATTTTTCAATATTAATGTTATAAATATTTTCCTTACTAATTTTAAAAGAACAAGTCTTTTATTTTTTTTTTTAAAATTCACTTAAACTTATAACTTTTTTCTCATTAAGTTTATACCAGTATATGTATATGCATTGAAGTAAACACATACAAATCATTACTTTTCCCAAGTTAAGAATGAAGTTTTAATCTGTGAACTTACCATGAGTTATTCAGATATGTGGGTGTTTATTTTTTTTTTTTTAGCATGCTGTTATGCATTATGTTTCAACTGACCAGGTTCATTATCTCTAATTGTAGTTCTTTGAAAATCACAATCGATAATTTTATTTTTCATATCTACGGTAATATCTGGACCCATACATGATTAAGAACTAGATATTTTTCTCTACCAATGTCATGTTATCTATTATGCAACCACTTTACTATGTGCCTACCCTTGACTGGAATCAGTGAGCAATTGCCTTTCATTATGCAGCCTTTGTTTACTAACAATTGTTTCCAGATAATGCATAGTTTCTTCTGAAGGAAACTGGGATGATGATTCAGTCAGACTTCACTAATCTGCTTCATAATTCATAGTTAACCATTGTCTTTGGATGTCCAATGAGTTGCAATTTTATGTTTTACTCCTGATTTCAATATATATTTCTACTTCAATTCTTTATATTTCTGGTCATCATAGATAGTTTATGACATGCTTTTGTTAATTACTGGCTTTGGGAAAATTTTCTTCTCTCTGAGTATATATATATATATATATATATATATATATATATATATATATATATATATATATATATATATATATATATATATATATATATATATATATATATATATATATATATATATATATATATTTATACCTAAATTCATCTTAATCCCTTGAAAACATTTTTCTCTTGGGGCTATTAATTTTTTTTAGTAATTGTTATTTTTAACTCCCATTTTTCTTAACCATTCTCATCTTAAAGTAGGATGGATCAGGGAATGTAACACACATAGTGATAGTACTTTAATTTTGCCCTGCATTTCATGTATTAGTGCTTCAACTACACACTTTATTCTAATGGTGTTACTGTTCATATTTAATGTCTTTATGTCAGTATTTTGAATAATGGGTCTTTTCCTACATTTGCAAGTAACAGTATATCAACCTTGGACTGATATCAGTGGTACAAGACTAACACTGTTCAATTCCATAGATATAGACTGATCACACAGCTTTAGTCTTAACATAATTTTGTCATCATAAATGTATATTATTTAATATCGGTAGACTGACTTGATTGACACTGATATGAACATTTATAATTATTAGCTTTCTTGTTGGGATTGTTATATTTTTCTTTACACGTTTTTTCAATGTGCTTTTTTTTTAAATTATTGCAGCATTCTCATTTATGAAAACAATTGCTATCATTGTGGCTTTTTTTATACAATTCTTTACTTATGGTTTTACAAACATCTGTTTGTGATTTGCTATTACTCATGGACTCGGTGAATTTTTAATATTGTCCAAGCACAATATCAAAAGCTATACCACCCTTTATAGTCTTAATATAATTTAAATCACCAATGACCAATAATGGGTGCCATAAATCATCACTAGACATAACTGTAAGAAATTGTCCCAGCAGAGCTTCATCTAGCAAAATCCATATACACACTTTTTTGCTAGATTACGGAAAGCAATATTGTAATTTTTTATACATTCATCCCCAACTTTTGTTTTGAGCTCAGAATTGCATTCTGGTGACATGCAGCAAGTGTTGATGGTTAAAGTGGTTTGAAAAATGCTCTGTGATCTTATCATATGTACAATCTTCTGGAGTTACAGGTTCAGTGAGCCTGTTGGCTCTCTCAATAACTACATTCTGAGCAAAGCATAATAATGAAGCATTATTATACTTATCATCTTTATCTTTATGAATGAACAATTATTTTCTACATGCTGAATGTACAGGGGCCAACTACTTTGCCTCGATGATGTCAAATTCACTGATTGCTACTTTCAAGGTCTAGTCTTTCTTTTGCTTAAATTTAACTATTATTTTAATTAAGGGTTCAAATCAAGACTGTGATTGCACCAGTTGCTAGGGCTAGGTAATCTGAGAGTGCAATTCCCATGAGTACACATCACTAATAACAGTTAATATTTAGATAATTTAACACATGATTCTTAAAATTATTTAACTATTTACATACATATAATAATTTAAAACAATAAGGCCTGATGGCATATATAAATCATAAATTAGACCAATACAACCTGTAAGAGTCCAAGATGACTGTTAACACATTCAGAGGTCAGCTCTCCACACCGAAAGTGACAGTGTCATAAGAGGTGATGCTCCAATATATTGAACTGTAATTATTCTAGTACAAATTAAATTGGCAGTTTAGAAATCAAATAGTAGAATATTAATTTATTTTAAATATTTAATTTGATTTACACAATGTTGGTTATATACATTTTTGTCTTAAAAATAACTTGAGTGAGAGTAAGGGAGAAAACTATTTTTTGTGTATATTGAATAAATAAAAAAGCGAGATAACAAAATAACTTCTTATCGCAAAAAGCCTTTAGTCACACAAAGTGTGGCAGTTGATCATTAATTAAAGATGGCGCTTCAAAAAAATGAAAGTACAAATTTTAAAACAAAATTTTACAAAAATTGAATTGAAAGAAGATGTGTCAACAGGTGATGCACCAAAAAGAAATAAAAGATCAATGATGTAAAAGGAATAGTACATCGTAAGAGGAAATTCAGAAAACAAAGAGAAAAAGTGAAGGAGAAACCTGAGAGCTATACTTATGAGATCTGTTGTGAAAGAAAAAAAAAACCTTGCACAAAGTTATAAAAAACATGCCTAAGAACTCATAAGTGTACCAGCTTATCTAAAATGTACAAGTAAAAAAAAATACTTGCCAGTGTTGTTTCTTGCTGATATCACATATGACCCAGAGCAAAGTCATCTACAAAATTTACAAACACAAATTATTTATGTGCTACTCCAGTAACATACCACAGATTTCCTCATTCAAAAAAAAATAATTCATGGTAGAACTGTGCTTTGTTAACAATAATTTACAGTAAGAAACTTTAAAGTGATCATTATTTTTCTTAAACTATATTTTTTCTTTCTCACTTGAACTATAACCATCATATTAAGTGTTAGCTTAATATTAATGGAAATCTTAGAAATGGTTCCGCCCTATTTAATCTCTCTTGTTATTACTATTATTAAATTTGTTGTTATTCTACCCTTATTAAAGATATTTTAGTATAGATTAATAAATGATAATATAACTTATGTTGGTGCTAATTACTACAAATATTATTTATTGAAATTCTTAAAAAAATCCACCATGATAACCGGCCAATAAATAAACTGCCGACTCTGTATTAGAAATAAAATCATATGTGTATTTTAAATAGGTTGTTCAGTGTTCGGTTAAAAAAATTGGGAAGGGGGGTCAAGAAGTGAACTCTAAATATGAGTTCTGCTGCCTTAGATAAATAAAAGATGGCTTCCTTTTTTTTTCTGAGTAGAATTGAATTGTTTAAAATAAGATTAAGTGACCAGGAAAAATAATTTCTATAGATAAGTTGCTTAAATCATTGCAGATAGTGTACCAATCAAAACATCCACCCAACAATCTAAACTCAAAGTCGGATTCAAACCCATCTAACCAAAGATTTTACTCAAGACCAAACTAAATTCAAACCCAACTCCTGACCTCAGATCAAATCAATGGATGACATATGTCATCATTACATGACTATGCACCAAGAAACTAGCTCAATAGATGATGATGATTTGAGACCCCTGTTCTGACTATACGAACATTTAATAAAATAACTAAGGATATGTATAAGTCAACTCATATATGTATGTTCAGGTTGCCAATACAGACAGTGAGCATTAGTATTAAAATAATTATTGAATAGTAAGCAAAGTTAAAAACCAAATGTGTTAATAAAATGTTTAATAATATTTATTTTGTTCAACTTTTATGTTTAAGATTATATAGATTGTCTCTAGTCTTTAAAACGGAATTTATTATTTACAATAAGAATGGCAGACGCTATTATATGCCAATAACTATTACACAATATTATAGGAGGATTATATGTGTCTATGCCCCAACAAGTAAATAAAGGTAGACAAAGGTATTTGGTTCTGACCAAAATTAGTATTCTAATTTTTAAAAGAAAGAATAGTGATATTCAGTTTCATATTCTTAAATCAATTCACAAAGAGCAAGATACATATTTAGAGCATTACCTTAATATTTAATAAAAACTTACTTAATTATAAATGAATATGAATTTGTTCAACTTTAATAAAATCAATTCATCATGATTTATGAGCATGAGAGCGGGCTTTACTTGAACTGAGAAGTATATGGTAATGACATCTTATGAGCTATAAAAATGAATATGGAAGATAATGGCTTGTTGGTGATTTAAGTAGGAGGGTGGCTGTGAGTGAAAATTTATAAATTTACCAGACTGTTGTCTTTATTGCAGTTTCTGAGCACTTTGAAGATAATAAGTTGACACTTTTGTGATGATTTAAAGTTAATGGAGTTTTTTCCATGGGCTGCTTTGCTGGTGTACAACATCTTATTTTAATGGACGAAAGTTTTTTCAATTAACCACAATAATATAGATGGTGAGTGATTGCCGAAATACCTCACTATTTTGAATATAAAATGGACAGTGGTTCTATTTACAATTCACTTATTATATATATGATCCATCCTTGGCAAAAAAAAAAAAAAAAAAACTTTAAGTATTTATATTTTTCTAACTATGGCCACCTGTTTATTTTTGTAAACTTGTCTATATTTATTTATTTTAGAGAAATATATTTAATTGCTAAAGCTAGTACAAAACCCAATTACTTCATTTTAAAAATACATGTTAAATTATGACAACTAATTTAGATTTTGTTTTTCTGATTGTTTCCTCCTGTTTATTGTGACAATGCTATAAAATTCTGCAAATTTTGTTATTAAAATTTTAGATATATAAAATCAAGTTCACTCTATTTTAGGACTATTGTGTGAGCTAATTTAAAAGTTGTTTACAACAATTAAAAATTACTTTGATAATTAGTAGAAAACTAATTTTATTACCACACATGCAGAATAACAATGGAAATGGCTTATGTACATATGTGATTTCAATAACATAACAATAAAATTGACAAATCATTTAAACTAAAATATTTCTTAAACTATAAATATTTATAAAATGAATACATATCTGTAATATATATATATATACTATTAAATTACAGACTTATTGTTCACACACACACACACACATATATATATATATATATATATATATATATATATATATATATATATATATATATATATATATATATATATATATATATATATATATATATATATATATATATTGTAACCTCTGCTCTCTTCACTTGTTTACTTTATTAGATTTATAAATGCCCAGGCACCAATTGTATACAAGATAGAATAAAATTTATAATTGAAAAGATTCTTATATTGTAATTACTCTATGGCTTAGCTCAGTCGAGGTTATAGGATATGGTCTTTATATAGGATGCAAATAAGAGTAATAAAACATTTATTAATAAAAATTCTGTAACACTAATTTAATCATATGTCACACATTTATTTAATTATAAATTTTATTGCAAAACCATCAATTATCATATTTAATATAGAATAGACAATGATTAGGATCGGATACCTTTACATCCATATCACTATCTATTCTAAGCAAAGTAAAATATAATATTGGCACTGTAATATGGTGATTTATCATCTACAGACAGATTAAATAAATTGACTTCTACTGGCAAATCCATGTATTTTAAGGCTATGCTATGTTAATCATATGTGTGTGTGTGGAAATGGAGAATCAAACATATATAATCAAGCAATTCATTTGAGCTTTTAATTCATTAAAACATTTATTAAAAATCAAAAGACAAAATAAATAATGAATAAACAAAAAAAATATTATTCTATACACTTTGCTAACCAATTACACTACACTTATAGCGAAACCAAACTGACTAATATTTAATATACGAATCATATATTTTCGAATATGTGTGCTTTTATAATATCTTAAACATAATGTATTTTTAAACATACTTTTTATTAGCTTAATTATAAAACTTGGATGATGCCATAAATCAATCATCTTTTATACATTTTACAATAATTTATACAACACTTATCTGTTATAATCGGTGTAAATCATCTAACATTAACTATACAAAATAAAGAAAGGCAGGGAAAAACAATAACCAAACACTTATACTTATATACTTGAGGGATAGGGAATATCTCCAAACTCAATCTAAATAATCTAATCATCCCTTGACCATTTCTACCTTCCCACATAAACAAACTTATAACAGACAAGGTTTTAATTCTTTTTTTTAATATACTTCATTAACAAAATCAAAGCATAATAAATACAATTTTTAATAGTAATTTATAGCATCATGCACACATCCGAATATCTATAATCATCTATAATATAATTTCTAGATCATACAAAATAATAAATTATCATATTATAATGATATGGAGTTACATTGTTTTTTTGTTTTGTTTTTTTAAAGAAAAATACTTATCAATATCTCATCATTACATATTAAGTTTTTTTTTTAAAAAAATGAAAGTTGAAAGTTGAAAGAAACACACATGTCAGTTTAAAAGACAACAGTAAATTATAACAAAAACAATGTCTATCCATTGTTAAAGCATAATTTGTTAAGAATGACAATAGTCTTTTTTATCCTAGAATTTCATTATAGGCATAATAAATAACATTTGCATGCATTGGAATTATTTTGTTATATATCTGCGAATAGCAAAGTTATACAGTATAAAATTATCTTCTTGATATAAGATTAAATAGATAAACTTTTTCATTTAAATTTTATTTTGTAGAATATTGACAAAAGATTCTTTAAATTGAAAGTCAAGAGTTTAATTATAGCGTCTAAAAAGAAAATTTGAGCTAGCTTTATTTTACACAATTTTGTCATTTTAATATTATTCAGCTTTGGTAATACCTTAAAATAAATCATAATAATTTAGCTTACATATCATCCAGGCATTTTGAAGTAGTGAATATGTACAATCATTTGACAAAGATTTGGAGGCAGGCATCCCTTGGGGGGTGTTTATCTTCTCATTTTTATATCATTCCAGTAGCATAATAACAAAAATTCTCCACAGGTGTATTATTAGAATCCTTGCAATGTTTTTTTATATAATACTCTTATAGAGTTATTGAATCTTTTAAGTTTTTTTACATCTTCTTCTTCGGAGCTGTTTTTTTTTACTTTCCTTCAAGTTTTAAACTCTATGTCTTTCTCCACTCACACCCTCTCTGTTTTTTTATTACAATCAACTTTGGAAATGTGCCAGAATTTTACTTATAAAATTTTAACAATACAATATTTGAATGGAATAAACATAATAATAATAATAATAATAATAATAATAATAATAATAATAATAATAATAATAATAATAATAATAATAATAATAATAATAATAATAATAATAATAATAATAATAATAATAATAATAATAATAATAATAATAAATTAAACATCAAATATTAATTTATAAATGTTATTCACTAATATACAAATAATCTTTATCATTTTTAAACATACGATTATGAACAGTATATAATTAGTAAATAATAAATAAAATATAGGAAAGAAAATTCTAATTAATAATAGATCTATATTTCTGCTCATTTTGACATGTAAATTTTTCTACTACATACAAACATGACTGTTGTGTTTAACCCTCCTCTTCTACTACCAAACATATATAATCCAAAACTCTAGCAATCAGTACACCCACTTAATGTTTTAATTTTTTTAACTGCTAATTTTAACTAGCAAATTACATCTCAATTCATTTTTCTCAGATAACTATCTTTAGCCATTGTTAGCACAAATGTGAACTTCTCACATTTCTTCCTGGTTCCAACCTGGAAGGTCACAATATATATATATATATATATATATATATATATATATATATATATATATATATATATATATATATATATATATATATATATATATATATATATATATATAGTAGCTGGGTTCAAACCCTGTTACAAGAAAAATTATGCAATACAAACCCATTATCTTTAATACATATAATTATTTATGTTGTCGTCAAGAGGTTAAATATGTATGAGGAATTATATATATATATATATATATATATATATATATATATATATATATATATATATATATATATATACATAAATCAATATTGAACTTTTTTTAAAAAAAAGAAAACAAATGAGGAAAGGGTTAATTAGGCATAATTATTTATTTTAAAATATTTTTTTTAATGTGTATTATAAATTTGAAAAATACAGTTATATGCAAATATTTTTTTTATATATATTGTTATCGATTGATTCAAATATAGATTTATGTTTCAATCATATCTTAAATTAATGAGAGTAGTGAAAAGAAATACTGTATATGCCTCTAAGCAATTATTGATTATATAAAAATCATTAATTACTTTAAAAATTCCAAGAAAAACCAAGGAATGTATGGTGAACTAAAAATAACAAGAATGAATGAACCAAAAGACAAAGGATATGCTAAAAAAAAATTAAAAGGAACAGGTATTCAAAAGAGAAATAGATCGAAGTGTGTATAAACTCTTTTGTTGGAAATTGGACAAAAGAAGTCAAAATTAGTTAGATTGAAACACCTGGGCAGGAGAGAACTGTGGACATCTTAATGCCAAAGTTTATAATGTCGGGGTAATAGCAGATACATGAAAGGCATCACCATCCACTGCTGATATGAAGCTGACTCTACCTAATGCCTGCCCACAGAAGAAACCAGGAACCTCATCAATAATCTATAGTGCATAATACAGAACAAAATAGAAAGGATCAAATCCAAAATTATGAACAAATTCACTTTGGAAGATTATGTCATTGATAATTTAAATCCTATCTCATTCATAATCTAAATAAACCATAATGCCAGACTTCACCACTTGAAAATATCACACTTTCATAAACTAAACTTTGAGTACTTCAGGACTCTAAAATTGAACTAGTTATACTACATGATTGAATATTTTATAATCCAAACCCCAGAGTTCATCAGGTAATATGAACTTTTTTGTTTTATCTTAATATAACTTGGAATTGCTTCTTGTTGCCCTCAGAAAAATTCAACTTGATTAGGTTATTATATCAAATTATAGTGTATAACTGTATATATTTTACTTTTTTATATTAAGATTTTTTTGTTTTATTTATGGTTATGGCTTTATTACATTTTAATCTGGGAATGATATAATTTTAATCTTATAATTAATATGTTAAAATATTGATAATAAAGGTCATATATTTACCTTATAATTGAAGTTGCATATTGATTTATCATTTATATTTGCCTATTACTTTAACTTCCAAAATAAATTAAAAAATTATCTAAATATGTCTGATATGAATATACACGTATGTATTCAGTATATTTTACATTCAAATGGAATGTTTAAGAAATAGATTAAAGGGACTCACTTGAGAAATAAAGAGTTAAAGAGAGCATTCAAATCCACATTTCTTAACAGATCTCCATTCATCCAATAGGTTTCCTCCCAAACCTGAGAATGAGCTAGCTTGGGTCAGGCAACTCATTAGATAGGAAAAGTATAATTCTCACCATAATAGTGAGTCTGGTGCTTGAGGTGAGCTATAAACTGATACTCATAAATATATTTTTCCTGTATAATTTTTTTATAGATCTTACTCAAGGGACATTGGCCACTGGAAAACTATTAACTGATTTTCGTAAATGAGATATACACCATAGCTAGAAATTGCATGTATAAAATAATATATATATATATTTATATTTGTATTTGATAATATATATATATATTTAATTTGTATTTGAATTCCAATTCGGTAGATAATGCTTAAATACTATCTACAGGTTTTATGGCGACTAGAAAGCCATAATATTTTTATCTATTATACCATGTGGTCCACATGTCCATTTTTAAAGATCTACTTTATTTTATTTTTGTTGACAAGCATTAGGTAGGACAGTTAAAATGGGGCTGTCAGTTAAATATATATATATATATATATATATATATATATATATATATATATATATATATATATATATATATATATATATATATATATATATATATATATATATATATATATATATATGATTCCACATGTATCATATTTTAATGCTGTTTAAGTGCATACTATGAGAGGGTTTAAACCTGGCATAGAGATATGTGTGGGGTTAAATATGTGAAACATGCAGATGGATAAAACTGACTGTTTTATTAGTACTTATTTTGATTGAGAATCCAACCTAAAAATATAGTAAAAAAAAACAAAGAGAATCTACAGCACTATTTTATTTGAAAATTATTATTTTTTCTTTCTCCTGAAAGAAACTGGAAAAAAAATAATGATGAAAATTAAAGAAAATTAATTCATGGACTAAAATGTGAAACAAAGCATCTGAAATCAAACTTGGGAAGAAAAGTATTTAAAAAACAAAAGTCATCTGCAGGGCTAATTTCCAATAAGTTTAATTATCGTGATTAAATATGAAGATATTCAAGTATCAATGTAGCTACATCTTAAACAAAATAATTTTATGTGTGTCTATAATCATTAGAGTAAGACATACATAATGAGCTTTCCCAAGCCCATGAACTATAACTGGTAATTGGTGTTTCTGAACAATGCATACACATTTTCTGTCAAATTGGCCTTGAAAGTATAAAATATTTTGACTGAGCATCAAAAGAACTAAAGCCAATAGGGACAATGCATAATGTTTTATTATTTATTTATTTTTTCCTTTTATTTATATGTTCATTAGAATGTATAATAGATGTTTAACAGTAATAGGATTTTTTTAAAAAAAGAAATGATTTTGTCCCATAAGAAACTATTGAGAAAAAAATGTTAATGTATAATAATGAGCATGCATAAATGCTTGTATGGTTGTTACATGAAATGAAAAAAAAAGATCAAACATTTTGTTATTATCAAAATTGTATGCATATTATTAGATGGGTAAAAAGTTATTTCAATGATTGTTGTAATGCCTTAATGTGTTGGTGTGATCTGATATGAGTATAAAGATTGGATGGATGTTGCTGAGGCTTGAATTTTGAAATTAATATAGTACATGGGTTTGGTTTGTGATCAGTCATTTTGTCATCTTGCATCAAGACTATAATCACCCTGTGTGTGTACATGGGAAGCTATAAATGTTGAATATTACTGAGGTAGAGCTATCACACCACCTTGAATAGATATATAGAAATAACTATCTTATAATTTAGCAACTATATATGCAGTATTAGGATATTGAGGACTTGATCACAGCTCCATTTGTACTTATTGAAAAACTAGGGAATTATTGATAAAGTTGTGGTAAAATGTTTTGCCATGTCCATTAAGAGTAAATGTGTAGAGATTAGTTCCTCACATAATTTTTAGCCTCAGGGAAAAGACAGTTCTTTGGCCATTGCTGACATTTGAAGTTATGAATTGTTTAATTTGCCTTACTGATACACTAATGTGTGTTTTGAGAAGATCTGCATAGTGCTATAAAATATCTGGAGGGTTTTACAACATATGATAAAAGTTGCTATGACAGGATGAGGGTTATAGTCAGATGGATGTTTTGATGGAAAGATGGCAAAGATATACTTTAATTTATAGTCTGGCTGATCTGTAGTCAGAGTATATGGAAAGTATAACATTAGATATTGTCAGGCTGTGGCTACATACTAGCCAGTCAATATGTCTACAATCACTAAAGTTGTAACATGAGATCAGAATTTCAGAGAGTTAGCGGTAAATATTTATTATGAATGTGATTAATTTATCATTTTATATTCCAACCAATTATTTAGAAAAGTTAAAAAGTTGGATATAACATTATCTTTACATAGGAATACAATATATTTGGCTTGTTATAATCGTTCAGTTTATAATTGTTGTAATGAAAGGGGGGGTAATAAATTTATAGGCTTTGTGTAAAGATATAGGATAATTTCATATTTATATTTAAATGCAGAATTAAGTGCATTAATGTTAAAGTGAAATATAGGTAAAACAGTGATTTAAATTTTAAGGAAATTTAACTAATCTGAAAGTGTATATTATTATTATTATTATTATTATTATTATTATTATTATTATTATTATTATTATTATTATTATTATTATTATTATTATTATTATTATTATTATTATTATTATTATTATTATTATTATTATTATTATTATTATTATTATTATTATTATTATTATTATTATTATTATTATTATTATTATTATTATTATTATTATTATTATTATTATTATTATTATTATTATTATTATTATTATTATGATTATTATTATTATTATTATTATTATTATTATTATTAGTAGTAGTAGTAGTAGTAGTAGTAGTAGTAGTAGTAGTATATAATGGATTCAAACTCAGAATTTCACAAAAACCTCAATTCTCCATACCATCTTATATTGCTGACTCATGTGATCACACACATGTTGAAAAGATAAATTATTACAAATATACATATTTCATGCTAAACAAGTTCTCATCAGCTAGTCCAGATTACCATCTACATATATATATATATATATATATATCCATCTCCATCTCCATCTCCATATATATATATATATATATACTGCACGGCTTTATAGTAAGATAGCCAATCTCCATATTTTAATGGACAGCCTTCAAACTATTCCAACTCACAACTCTTCAGTTAACCACTTCATTGAAAATATGATGATTGAATATTATGTGCAGATGTGTGTAAGCCTTTACAGCATATTAAATTAAATATATGAAAGATAATGCATTAAAGTCTGCCCAACCCTTACATATATATGTAAAAATGGATTATTCTTCAGTACATGGGGGGTCAGAATGTCAAACATCGACATGGGTAGAATGACATCTTTGGGAACTGATGTGGGCTTTGAATATTCCATCATCAGACTTTCAATAAAATGGATGGCTGAAAAGTTGCGGGTTGGAATAATTTGAAGCCTTCCCATTAAAGTATGAATATTGGTTATCTTAATATAAAGCTGATCACCGATTATACATATGTATGGAGATGATAATCTGGACCAACTGATGTGTGCTGGTTAGCATAATATATATATATATATATATATATATATATATATATATATATATATATATATATATATATATATATATATATATATATATATATATATATTGGTGAATATTTATCTTTTCAACAAGTGTGAGATCAAGTGATTCAGCAATACGAGATGGCAAGGAGAGTTGAGAGTAATGTGAAAATCTGAGTTCAAATCTTTTATATATTACATGTATATGTGCAGGTCTGAGTGAGCCTTTACAGTGTGTTAAGTTGTTGTTGTTATTATTATTATTATTATTATTATTATTATTATTATTATTATTATTATCATCATTATTATTACTATTATTGTTGTTGTTGTAATTATTGATATTAAACATGCTTCAACCATATCATTTTTTAAATAATTGTTTGTTTTTTGTTACATCTATTTTAGTGAAATTTTACATAATTTGAAGTTTTTGTGTACATAATATTTTTTTTTTTTTAAAAAAAACCTAATTATTTTAATTTTTCACATGCAACCGTTATTTATTCTACACAATAAATAAAATACTCACGTGTTTTGAAATTCGTTTTTGTTATTTCTAGGACAGATTCATGCTGAACTACTCTGACTACTTATTCATTATTTTTTTCATCACGTCTACAACTCTTTTATTTTTATTACAAATTGTTTTATGTCCTCCCACAAATTTTGTGTGGCTACTTCATTTGATTTTATATTTGTTCATTTTTTGTTAGTATTAGAAACATTTGAACTATTATTTTATCCAGATTAATAGCGTTTGTTAAAATCTTGTAATATAGCTTAGGTTCAATTGGAATTTTTATTTATCCTTCTCTGCATTGATTGTGAATTTTTCTTTTTTTTATTTACCATATTCCTTATGTCTTCATTTATCTTTGCCTTTATTATTTTCACACATATTTTCATTTTAAAATAGGACTTGAATTATCAATTTTATTGTGTTCTATGTATTGCACTTTTCATGTGTCTTCATCCTTTCTTTGCACTTTTCATAACATTCTCACAATAAAACTTTGTGGTATTTCTGTCCATTGATTTTTTGCTCTTAGCTAGTAGTCTGTATTTTTCAAAATATTACCTTTTTTTCTGATTCTTTTCTTTTTTGTACTTGTCTTATTTATTTTTGTTTCCAGAAATAAATGATTATAATATTTTTTCACCTACTATTACAATGATTTCATTTTTATTAAGCAGCATATCAGCCTCACCATCAGAATGCACCTTATCAGACATCAGAGCTAAACCTATTTCTATTATTAAATTTATATAACATATTACTTTTTTAACTCTGGCCTTTCTAACTTCAAAACAACACTATCCACTATAATGTCCGTGTGAGTTTCCCCCTTTCTTACCATTTAGACATATGTATATATCTTTCATTTCTATTTCAAATTTTGTGACTATCTCAAATCACATTCTACACTATCTATTTCTATTCTATTCCTTTGTGTACTGACTCATGTCCTATAAATTTATACAACTTACTAATTCGATTATTATATTTTAAAATATATTTGTTCAGGATGTACTCTATATTTCTCTTTTGATGAGCTATACTTTGGCAACTATTTCTCTGCCAGGAACATTTAACTGAAGATTATGATGCCTATACTTACACTGACAAGAAATATATTTGTATATACACGCACAACAATTCATGTATAATAAAGCTTTTTTATTTTATTTTAAATATTAATAAAATTAATATATTTATATAGTTACAAACTAATAAAATCGTATTATATATGTAAATATTAACATAAAGCCATCCTAGTTATATATTATGCTATCTCAGAGGGCCTCACTAAATATTCATTTATCAAGAGAATTATTTCCGTTTTAAACTCGCATTCCCGCAGCACTTATTCGTAAGAAATATCATAGATGAATATTGTACTACATCGCATTATTATTGGAATTTTCTTGTAATCATTAACATATTATTCATATCACAACATAATTGCTTAAGATAATAAAGTATCGATATGTACACTCGCGAAATAATATTACTGAGACATGAAACAATAGTACTTTAAATAAATCAAATAAGTTTCAAACATTTATTTACACACATTCTATTGATTTTCTTAAGAACAGTAATAAAGTAGAATGATAAATTTAAATATAAAAGACTAAAGACGAAACATTAATTATAACGAAACAGATCTCTTATCAATGTACATCTGTACTTTACACATATATAATGATTTCTTAAGGAACAGTATACATAAAATGATGAGTAATTAAAATAATAATAATAACAACAAAAACATTATCAATGGTTAATAAAAACACATTTCCACTTCTTAGCAGGGACAATTTGTTTCCAAAAAATAATCGTTGAACAAAAACAACCTCAATGTACATTATATACTAGTATAAACTGTTTTATTTGTATTATAAAATTATGTTTTTAAAATATGTATGCACATATGATAATGCGACCTAAATCTTTATAAAAAACACTTATATTAATGTTGTACATTCCCGCAATCCATTCATCAATTATAATTAACTAATTTTCTCAACGTTGAAATGTTGGTCTATTTTTATGTTCTAAATTCATTGATGATGATATTATTTTTTGGAGAAGTTCTGCAGATGATGGTTGAGGATTTAACGTTTAGAATGAATAATTGAAACGCTTTTACGTTTTTATTATATGGGATGCCATGATATTATGTTTTAAAAAGTTTCAATGCAGTTATGATAGTGTGAGTACTATGTTATAATTTGTCTTGGTTTTTAAAAATAGTAGTGATTATGATATGAGGATAATCCCATAGAAAAAAAAAACGTTATCAGAACTTATTTCCAGTGACTTATGATATCACTTTCTGTTTCCAAGCTCAGACAATTTCTAAATTTTATCATAATCCACTGCGGGATGAAGGTCTCTCCAAGTTTAATCCATCTTCTTCGATCTTTAGCTTTTCTTTTCCACATCACTCCTGCACATTTTCTTATTTCATCCATCCATCTCACAAGTGGTCTCTATCTGGGTCTTTTATTATCTCTTGGAATCCAGTTTAAAATTTCAATTGTCCATCTATTATCATTTCTTCTAGCAATATGTCAAGCCCAACTCCATTTCAATCTTTTAATTTTTTCAATAAGGTCAGTAACACCTGTTTGTTGTCTTACCCATACATTGCGTTTTCAATCTCTTCTTGTTACTCCCAACATACATCTCTCCATACTCCTATGAGTAATCTGAAGTCTCTGTATTGCTCTTCTATTAAGTGTCCAAGTCTCAGATCCATAAGTAAGAACTGGTAAAACATATTTGTTAAAAATCATTCTTTTCAAACACATAGGCATGTTTCTTTTTAGTATCAAGTTGTTTCTACCAAAAGCACTCCAACCAAGTTTAATTCTATGGTTAATTTCCTCCATTATGTTTCCATCTGTATTAATAATCTGACCTAGGTATTTGTAACTGTTAACTTCTTCTAATTCTTCATAATCAATCTATATTTTCGTATTTTGAGCAAATCGATTAAACATTAATTTAGTCTTTTTAACATTTATCTTTAGTCCTACTTTTCTACTTTCTTCTGCTAACTCCTGCAACATTTCCTGCAGCTCTGAAGCATTATTTGTAAAAACAACTACATCATCTGCAAAATATAAATGACTTAAATACTCTCCATTTACTTTCATTCATTTAGTTTCCCATTTTAATCCACAAAATATTTCTTGCAGCACTGCTGTAAAAAGTTTTGGAGATATGGAGTCACCTTGCCTTAAACCTTTATCAATGTTGATTTTTCCAGTATCATTATGTAATCTAATTGTTGCTGTTGCATTTTTATAAATATTCTTTAAAATATGACAATATCCTGGATCTATATCTTGATGATCAAATGCTTTAATCACTGAAGAAATGTGTATAGAATCGAATGCCTTTTCATAATCTACAAATCCAAAACATAATGACAACTCATATTCATTTGTCCTTTCTATAACTTCTCTCTCAACACCTGGATATGATCTATTGTACTAAAACCACTTTTAAATCCAGCATGTTCTCTTGGTTGGTGGAAATCCAAAGTTCTATGTAGACGAGTTGTAATTATCTTGGTAAAAATTTTATATAAAACTGATAAAAGGCTGATAGGTCTGTAATTTCTAATATCTTCTTTATCACCTTTTTAAAATATTAATATTATTACTGCATTCATCCAATCTTCTGGTACATCTTTATCATTTAGACATTTGGTATATAACTTTGCTAAAATTGTTTCTATTTCTTCACCTGCTTCTTTTAATATATCAATTATAATTCCATCATTTCCTGGAGCCTTTCCTCTCTTCATACACTTAATTGCATGTCTCACTTCTTCATTTAAAATTCTGGGCAATTCGGAAGATGTAATAGATATAGGAGGTACTTGTTCTTTATTACTATATAATTCTTGATAAAAATATTCTACCAATTTCATGATGTCATCTCTCTTCTTAGTAATAAGTCCATCTTTTTTGCTTATTGCAGATATAAATTTCCTACCAATACCAAAATGTTGTTTAACATTCTTGAGACTTTTCTTTTCTTCTACAGCTTTCCTTGCTATTTCACAGTTATACTTTCTTATATCATTTTCAACTCTTTTCCGTACCGTTTTACAAAATTCGAGATATTCAATTCTTTTTAATACATCATTTTTGTATATCTTCATATTCCTTTTTTTCTTCATAAATCCTCTAGTCTCAGTAGAAATTTTATTAGTCAATTGCTGCTTTTTTCTACCAGCTATCTTTGTTGCAGTTTTTAAAAGTGTATCAGTTATTTTCATATTAATTTCATTCAAATCTGAATCATGTTCAAAATCTCCTAACACTTGAAATCAGTTTGTAAGTTCTCATTTAAATTCATTAGAATTTTTCTGAAGATTAGGAATATCAACTGTAAATATTGTTTTTCTCAATAATTTTTGTCTCTCTAGTTTTACATTAACACGTAACTTATACCTTACTAATCGATGATCACTTCCTGTGTTAAATTTGTTAAGAACCTTACAATCTTGAAATATGTATTTCCTGTTAGTCAAAATATAATCCAATTCTGCTGTACCTTCATTTGGATGCTTCCATGTCCATTTCCTTCTAACATTTTTCTCAAAAAATGAATTCATAATATAAAGTTTTTCTTTTTCTGCAAACTCCACAAGTCTACGTCCTCTCTCATTTCTATTACCATAACCAAAATTACCTACAGTAATTTCATCTTTCATTTGTCTACCAATTCTAGCATTAAAGTCTCCCATAACAATTTTAAAATGTTGTTTACTCTGATCAAAAGCCTTTTGTACATCCATATAAAAACTTCTACTACTTCATCACTATGGGAACTTGTTGGGGCATAAACCTGAATTATCTGCATTTGGTATCTGCTATTAAGTTGTATAACTAATCTTGCAACTCTATCCGATACACCATCAATCTCCACAATATTGTTCTTTCACTTTTTATTTATATTGAATACTACTCCACTTGTATTTCCAATATGTGTGCCTTTATAATAGAGTATATGTCCACTTTTTAAATCAATTGTTTCTTCGCCTTTTCTTCTAACTTCACAAAGTCCAATAATGTCCCATTTAATATAAGATAATTCTTCTTCTAATTCTTGCAATCTTCCTTCACTTGAAAGTGATCTGCAGTTGTAAGTACCTAAATAAAAAGTCATCATCAAATGGCAACCTGGGTCCGCAATCAGGGTGTTCTTACCACCCTCCGCCTTTGGCCACCAACTGCTGCCTTGGTTGGTGACTTTACAGCCTTTTGGAAATAAGGGCCATGCTTTATTTTTGTCTGTCATAATTGTATATATGTACTGGAAAAATATTTATCATTTACACAAACATTCATTCTGCCTTATCAGGCACTGTGAAGAAAGACCATGATATTTCTTGATCTTAAACTCAAAGGTAAAAAGCCAATAAACTCACCACGCTGGCTAATGTGTGTTTGTGATCAGCCATCCATGTTCATATACTATATGAATAATCACATAGTAATAACAGCTGCAACGACAAGAACGTATGGATGGGACATTAGGAATTTGCCCTGCTCGGTTCCTTTAAGTCCTCCAAGAGGAATCAAAGGGTCTCCTTTCAGTTAATAGCAAAATTCTTTCTGCAGCCCATATATATATATATATATATATATATATATATATATATATATATATTGTAAATATCGATAAGTCGATATTATATTTTTTTAAGTTGTCATTTGTTATTAAAAAAAAAATCTCTTTAAGTTGATGTTTACATATGAAATATTTAATTTTTTCTTTTATGTTTATTAAATATAGTTATTATTTGAAGTTATTATTTTATTTATATATATTGATAGTACATCGTTATAAACATTTAATTATTGAAATAAATAAGGACATATAAATTATTGATTATAAAAAAAATATTTTATTTATAATGATTATTAAATGCAATAAATAATTATTTATGTATATTTTTAAAGATGTCAAATTTTCAATTTAATATTTTATATATATATACTTGATATTTTATTTTTATTTTAATGTTAATTGTTTTAAAAAGAGAACATATATAACATGAGTTTTAAAATAGCATCTGCTGGCGCATGGAACAACAGCAACAACAATAAGGAAGCCATTATTATTATTGATATATTTTTTTATTGGAATAGATATAGAACAAACAACTGAAGGATAAAATTTTGTTACACTCTATTTTTATAAAATTTACTATTCTTCAAAATACTGAAATAATATATATATATATATATATATATATATATATATATATATATATTTCAGTATATATATATATATATATATATATATATATATATATATATATATATCTTATGGTAAATACATAAATTATGGCAGGCTAATCAAGAATCGCAGCCAGGAGGCTGCATCATCGCTTTCATTTATTCCAAAGCAATTTTCAATGGAACAACTAAATAAAAAAATTCAATGTATAAATTTCGTCGCGTCTGGAGTTGAAACTAGATATAGCTATCTTAAATGTATAATCGTCAATTTAATCATAATCTGGAAGTAATTGGAATTGACATGCTGGATTTAATATTTCAATTTGTTTATTTATTTTTTTTCAATGAAGGAAATTTTGAAAGGATAAAATATGCGTGTGTCTAGGAATTAACAATTTTCTTTAACATAATAGTCTCTTCACCTTTGACAGAATGCATTCTAATAATAATAGTAAACGGATAAAAGAACTCATGGAATAAATTAACTTTTGACAGGAAAATTATCTAAATGAACTTTAAAAGGTATTTAATAATTTTATATGTGTATGAATAATATATAAATATATTTTGAGATTGATATATTTTTTTTTATTTACTTTTATTTTTCATTATAAAATACAACGTTTTATAAGTAGTCAATTTAATCATCTTGTTTTATAATAATATTAGACATATAACAGATGTTAGGATAAATATTTAAATAATTTAAAATCTTAAAATGTAATTTATAAGTTGATATTGTATATGAACTATTATATTTATATTATAATTATTAGGCAGAAATATGTCTTTATATATTTAATCTATATATACTTATTACAAGTATATACACATAGTTATTCTTTATATTTATATTTAAAACATCAATATTATTTAAAGTTGAACTATAACATAAAATAAAGGATGTACTATTTGTTTTTATAAATAATGCCTTTGTAATTATTTAAAAGAGCGATACTATATTATTCTTATTTTCTTTTAATGCCAAAGTTATTATGAAATTAATTGAATTTATAAATAATAAAAGATAATTTCATATTTCATTTATTATTTGGTTTGTAGGTCACTTACACATATTATTATTCATTTATATATTTAGAGGTACATAAATTTACATAGTTAGATGTGTATATTTGAATTTAGTAAAAGTCCTATTGTTTCTAATATATATATTTGATTAGTTAGTCACATCAACCTTAAAAATAAATTATAAAGATAGGTCTCATTGCTTTACATGATTTTAGATTTGTTTTATGTATAGCTAGCTGGAAGGGCATTTAAGCAATTTATTTAAATATAACTGGAATAATTTTGTTTTTCTTCATTCTTTAATTTTAATGGAATACCTAATAGATGTTCCATTATATTTGGCTTGTCCAATTGTAAGCCACCATATAGTTTCCATTACATTTGGCTTGCCCAATCGTGGGCTGCCTCATATATGTTCCATTACAATATATATATATATATATATGCTTAAATTGAATTAATGATTGGACGTATAGATGAGTTTGATAAACCTGAGACCAAATCAATTTTTAAAACAAAACACATTAATAATTTTATTAACAGATTTAAAAATAAAAATAATCATATTGTTTACGTAGTCAAAGGTGTGTTTAGATGTATCTCATATGCATCCTTACCATTTTGAAGATCAGAATATTCATTAAACCAAACCATTCCCTATGGCAAATATGCTTACAGACACTCCTTACATAGAAAATTAATAAAAGTTAAAATACATAAATAAAAATGCAATAAACAGGAAAAAAATGATTCTTTATTTATCAAGAAGATGCGAAATTCAATATCTATTTATAAAGTTTCATTTCATGATACCTATTTGTTTTATGATCTGCTTTCTGCAATCTTCGAAAGATAGACTTTTCACATTCGTATCAATACCCTGATAACTTTTTAAATGTTGTGATTTTGGCAATATCAAACATTACAAAGCAAACAATGCTTTAATACGAATGTGAAAAGTCCTTTTTTCTTTCTTTGGTTGCAGGAATAATACTGAATAGTGTTAGAAAAATGCTCAAAAATAAATTTTATGGGAAATGTACATGTAGAGCACTTAAAGAAACCAATTTTGTAATTTTCTAACATCAATTTTAAAAAAAAGTCTAGTAATAATGTCATTCTGGATCTGTTTTTTTGCACCAAATTAACACAATACAAATATATCTCTCTAAAAGTAAAAAAAAAAAAAAAAAAGAATATTCTATGAAATAGACACTTAAACACTGATTGTATATATGTGTGGAGATTGTAATCTGGACCAACTGTCAAGTGCTGGTTTAGCACAAAATATGTATATTGGTTATTATGTATCTTTTCAACATGTGTGTGATCAAGTGGTTAGCAATATGAGATGGCTTGGAAAGTTGAGGGTTGTGTGAAAGTCTGAGTTTGAATCTTATATATATATATATATATATATATAATATATATAGATTAGATCCTACTTATATAAATATATATATATATATATATTGAAGAAGTCGGATCTAACTTCGATTCTAGCTTCATAATATCTCACATGTAGCCCACTTCAAACCCTAGTACTAACCATGAATTTCAGATGCAATGGGGCTTTATATGTTCAATACACACTAGTTTCAGTAAAAAAATAGTATTATACAAAAATATGTTAAAATCAACTAGTTTAATATTTAAACTAATCAATGTCATTAATAAATTCATGATAAAATTATTCAGGAATTTATATATATTATAACTGTGTGGATTATATATATATATATATATATATATATATATATATATATATATATATATATATATATATATATATATATATATATATATATATATATATATATATATATATATATATATATATTCGTTATAAAGTTTCATTGCGTCTGGAATGTTTTATTTTACTTTTAAACAGTTTGTTTAAATTTTAGTGATTAAAAGCTACATTATTTCAATAAGCTTTCAGATTGTCCTTTTCCAAAAACAATGGGGATAGTTTTATTAATTAGCAAAATATAATAATTTAAATGCAAGGACGGTTCCTAATTAAAATTTTATAAATTCATTTTCTAATTAGAAAATGAATTCAAAGTTAATGAGTTTGAAAGCTTTATCGAAGGAATGTATCTAAAATCAATTAGTAAAAATTTATAACTTTGATAATGCAAGAAGCTCTAGCCTGAAGGCATCTAGAATTGGAATAGGCATGAAACCAGAGGACAGTATAAATAGCCCGGAACAGTTTGGAGAAGGGAGAAGAAATATTTGTTTTAAAGAAGTGACACTAGAATTTGTGCATCTTTAAATTATGAATTTCAATAGTGTCTCCATCATGGTGAAGGGATAAACTTCGGAGTCTGACTGCTGGGCCTCAAGTCCCCAGAAGATCTTCAAAGAAGCTGCTAAACTAAACCTTTTCCAGATCAATCATGCTGCCAAAACATGAAATAATCAATTCAAAATATCATTAAAATAATTTACAAAATGCACACCTATGTTTCAACCAAATCGGACTCTGCCATGTGTAATCTAAGGAAACAACCTGAAGGAACAGTAATATCTTTCTTGAAACTAACACAACTTTCTGGCCAGTTTTCTAACTTTATTTTACACCACCTTTTAAGCTAACTACTGTAAAATTGTCTTTTTATTTATGCTATGTAGTAATTCTCTATCTTAATCTCTAGTCTTTAAAATTAGTATTATATTAACTTCTTTTTTTCTTATGATCATTTATCTAACCTTACTATATATATTAAATAATCATTTAATGTCATTTATTTCTATTAGATGTCAATAATCCTTTACTCGATGGACTCGTGGACCTTCTTCATTTCACTTGCCTTATGCAAGTAATATAATATTAAGGCTTATAGTAATTCTCGCCCATTAGAACTAGATTAATATTGTTCTATTAATCATCGAATTGAAAGAATTTATTAAACATTTACTATTTTACTAACGGCTAATATTGATTATTACCTATTTCTAACCTATGCCCCTGCTATTTTCTTGAGTTTCACCAATATTTATTTATGCATATATAATGTTAAAATGTTTTGCAAAAAGATCGATAAAGGAATTAAATGAATATACTCTAATTTAAATTTTATGCTTTCTATTAATATTCAGGGAGGGCATGGTGTTTGGAGCATAATTAATATAATTTTATAATTATGTTAAGTATTTCTGTATTAAAGCTCGTTTGACTTTAATTTAACTTGATCAGGTCATCACCTAGAACATTCTTTATATAAATGGGTTTTATTCATTAACCACGATGATTACCAAGTCATCATTTTTTGAATGTTACTGGTGCAAGCCATCTCCTGCTTCATAGGCTTGTCATCAATGATACTATTTTTACTTTAATTACTGAGGAAGAAATAACTTCCACCACTTGCTCGTTCCTTATTATATGGAAACACCAAAGGTATGTGGCTATGACCCAATCTGGCTTTCCCCGTGTTCCATGTCTCCTTGATAGGACAGTAAGACTTGTAAAACACAAGTCACCCTCCTATTCAAATCACCGACAAGCCATTATTTCCCATTTTCGTTTTTATAGCGCATAAGGCATCAGTACCATTTACTTCTCATCTCAAATAAAGCCCCACTCTCATTGATTTTATTAAAGTCGAACAAATTCTTATTCATTTCTAATTAAATAAGTTTTTTGTTAAATAGTAACCGTTATGCCCTAAATACGTATCTTGCTCTTTGCGAATTGATTTACGAATTAGGAAATAAATCTCACTTTTTTTTTCTTTTAGAATTAGAATAATAATTTCTGTCAAATCCAAATACCTTTGTCTACCTTTATTTTCTTGTTAGGGCATAGACAATAGATATTTGCATATAATAAGGACTGCCATTCTTATTGTAAATTATAAATTGTTTAAAGACTTGAGGTAATCTATATAATCATAATCTAAAAGTTGAACAAATATTTATTATTATTAAACATTTTATTAACACATTTTGTTTTTAACTTTTTTTATTATTCAATAGTTCTTTTAATATTAATGTTCACTGTCTGTATTGGCAACTCAAACATACATATATGAGCAATCTTATAAATATCCTTAATTATTTTATTATACTTTGTTAGAATCAGTTCAGGGGTCTCAAATCATCATCACCTGTTGAGCTAATTTCTTTGTGCATAGTCGTGTAATATTGACCTATGTCATCCATTGATTTTATTTGAGCTCTTGAGTTGGGTTTGAATTCAGTTTGTTTCCACTGAGTTTGAATCTGATTTTGTGGTTGGGTCTTTTGTTCATGTGGGTGGTTTTTCAACCGGTACATTGGTTATGTTTTTGGCGTGTGCCGAAAACATAACCAATGTACCGATTGAAAAACTACCCACAACAACAAAAGACCCAACCGTAAAATCAGATTCAAACTCAGTGGAACCAAACTGAATTCAAATCCAACTCATTAGCTCAAATCATCATCATCCATTGAGCTAGTTTCTTGGTGCATAGTCATGTACCATCGATATATGTCATCCATTGATTTCATCTGAGTTTGTGAGTTGGATTTGAATTCAGTTTGGTTCCACTGAGTTTGAATCCGACTTTGTGGGGGTCTTGCTGTTGTGGGTGGTTTTTCGACCAGTAATATATATATATATATTGTGCCCTTATATATATATGTTATTAAAAGTAAGTTGTTATTTTAAATAAATTCACCCCTAAAGAATACCAAAGGTGATATTCTCCCTGAGTTTGAATACTGAGGAATAATGGGATCAAAAAGAGGGGTAAGAGATAAAAGAACTAGTCTAAATTGTATCCAGGTTTAGTGAGTAACCTAAGAGCTAGCCCATTGAAGGTGGATATAATCATTGTTAATTACTTCATTGAGTCACTCACAGCATCCTAGTGAAGACCATGTGTCTGACTTTAGTCAAATGTTCCCCTTTCTAGTGAAAAAATCTGATCTGTTACAAAATTGTCACTAAAGTTTTTATCCATAAAAGTGAGTAAATTCAGTAAAAAATATTTACACTAATGTATACATTTTAAAATTCATTTTGCTACTGATGTACTTGATTGTTGTATGCCACTAAATTTGATTTTGATTTTTGTTATTATAATGAATGAAACGCTTGTTGAGGGTTTTATAATCATTAACGATGAAAATCTTTACTTTGGATATATCATTAATGAGGTGACTATCTTGCAAATACACTGCATGATAATTAAATAAAATTTTGTATTGTACATTCATTAATCATATTTTAAGTTATGGTATTGTGTATTATGTTTAAACTCCGCACTGTATAGTTTCAGTATAAACGTTATTATTTTGTTTTTGGATGACAAATATTTAATAACTATCATATTGCATCATCAACCTTACCAAGTGGCCAACACATTTTTTTAAAAAAAATTCTTATGAACTAGTGACTTCTAAATTAAAATAGTAGTTATAAATTACTGATGAACATTATTGTGAAACGTCTCATAAAAACAAGTGTATACATGTTAAGTCGTTATTTTTCTAACGTTATTTTTATATAAGTAGAAGCAAATTAATAAATATTTAACTATTGTTAATTTAATCATTCTTAATTTAAGAATTTTTACCACCAATGGATTGTTTGCTTTCAAAAATATTACCATTTCTCTGAGAGATTATTTGAAGATTGAGTTCTCCACATTTTCTTCAACTTGTCACTGGTATATATGAAAGAGACTAAGAAAGCAGTTAAGAAAGCAGAGGGTTGCATTTAAAACTCTTTCTGTTTCAGGTTTGTTTTTTGGCAATAGCCTGAATCTTAAAAGGCTACATGATAAGTTCTGGATGTTATATCATAGGATACACCTAATAGTCAATGCACTATTTTTTCACTTTAAATAAGTTAGACAATCTTGCTGGTTAGTTGGATGCCCATATTAAAAATACTATAGCATTGATCAGAAGTCAGCTAGAATTAATCCATAATTGAAACTGATTTTAATGCCGGTAATGTATATCCTCATCTCTTCAAAAGAGTTGTATATATAATTCCTTTTTAACTGCCATTATATTAATTTTTACTATTTTTATTGATAGTGCAATTCTTCCCAACTCACTTTGAATTGTTTTCTTATCTTTAATGTCGCGTTTTCTTTTAGATTGTGTTTAGTTATAATTCACATTAAATTTACATGGAATTGAATCTTATCCGTAACAACTTAATTAGTTGTTGCTTTTTTAGATTTTTTTAAAGATAGATTGCTATTAATTATAGCATTAAAAAATTAGAAACTATATAATTTCTAACTTTATTTTATAAGTTAGCCAAATGTGAGCATCCTAGGTCATACATACCAAGTGTGGGACGTGAAACGATTATTCATGCCTCTCTGAATGAATTGAAATGGTAAAAAAGTATTTTAATAAACAACACATGTATTTGGCCATCATCTATATCTTGCATATGTAGTCACTTGTAATTAAAAACCATGATTCAGTTCAGTTTATTAATTATTTTGTATAATAAATGTACACTGGATCTTTGCTGTTTTAAATAAAAAAAGAGCTAAGTGGGATGGAAGGGGGTTTCTTTTTTCCTGAGGGATGTTTAATCTTGTCTGGATTTTTTTTTAATCGGTCATTTAGCCGTTGATACTTTTGTATGCAACTGACAGTTTAGAGTAAATTTGAATTAAGGCCGTATATTATATCCATTAATCCATTTGAAAAACTTGTATACATTGTTTATAAAGATACATTGTTTATTTTGGAGAATTTATTTGAAAAAATTTTTTTTTCATATTTAGTGATTGTCAGGTTAAAGTGTGAGTTAAATTCGCAAATACATGATATTCAGTAATATCATTCTCATAAAGAAAATCTTAAATGTCCATAGTTTTAAAGAAAAGAAGAATATAATGCCAAAAACACTTCCAATTTTGGATAGAGTTTTTTATATCACAAAAATTAATTTCTTAAAAAGCTTTCAAAATTAAACCACCATTGTAATTTAAGTGTGCTTTCCTATGCTGTATATCAGTACATTAATTGGCAATTTTCTTAAATAATATATATTTTTAAACTGCCAATGTCATGAATTTTCACTTTGCTAAAAAAAATAAATAATAAGTAGGTCTTCGGAATGCAATACACCATACACCTGGGTCTCGTTGATGTGGATTTATTTAATGCAATTTTGAAGTTATGCGATTCATGTTTCTTCTTAATAACTTTGTATGCGGTTTTCTTTTATGCGATAAAAATATTAGAACAAAAATTGAGCTCCGATAATGTGTTATTACTTTAAATATTATAAATTTTGTGTACTCATGTTATATTTAAAGTAATAGTCCATTATCGGAGTTCAACTTCCATCTAATAATTTCAATATTTTCAGCACATTATAATAGTACTATAATAGATTTATGCAATAAAGAAGTTCATAATTCACTTAAAATCAGGATTTCCCCATTTTATATACACACATTAAATTTTACAAGATTATAATGTAAATCTGTTCAAAGTTTACAGATGCCTATACTATGCATATTGTTGTTTTTGCATTTTAAATCACATTCTATATTTGCTATTAAAAAAAAGAGTACACAATCAATTAATCATTTAGTGTCCACAAGTTTATTTTTAAAAGATGAGTAACAGCGTTGGGCACAATTAAATTTGACAATTAAAAATTAAAATCTGATTTTAAATTGTAATTAACAATTTAAAAAAATTACATAATGTGATCGTGAAACAATGAAATTTGATTTTTAAATGGAATTGAAAAGTAAAAAATTAAAGACAAAAATAAGAATTTATTTTTTGTTAGTTTTAATTAAATTTTGCCCAACAGCGGTGAGTTGGTATCTTTTTATTCTCTAAGTCTAAGTTCTTATTTTTATTTTAAACTTTTAGTTTACCCTAATGGAGAGGAAAAAAACACCCAAGAAAATGAATTTCTTTGGAAACAAAAATATCAATTTTAGATTGCATAGCGAAATGGGAGGGATCAACAATGATTGGAAAACTTTTTAGTTGTATTTCCTCTTGACTTCGTTTATGGAGAAGCTACAGTACATCACATTACATCATGATGAATATGATGTCTTAAATGGTGATGATAATTAAAATACCATACATGTATAAAAAAAATGCAAATTACGCATAAAAATATATTGTTTTGAATAAAATTAAATACTGTAGTTAATAAAAAAAGTAAAAAAAAAATTGTCTTGTATCATTTTTTTCATATTTGAATTTTTTATTAGTCATATTTTATTTTCTAATTTTTTTTATGCGAATTTTAAAGTAATTTTACGTTGTTGCTTTGCTTTTATGCTTTTTTTGGAAAATTATAGTATGTATCCCCCATTTTTCAAGGTAAGGTAAGTCTATTTATGTGTGATTTCTTTTCTGCGTATTTTCTGAGGAACCTATCTACCTCATAAAAAAAGACCCAGGTGTATAATTTAACAAAACATACATTTGACATATGATCACATGCATTTTGAAATATTGAATGACCAAAAATATAAGATGCAGTTATAATAGGCCTTGAAAGTATATAATATATGAATTGAAGCCTGTTAAAACCAGACCAATTTTGGTACTTTATTTAATAAGACTGCTATTCTCATGTCAGCACATGGAATAACGCTGTAACATAATTTCTGCCCAAAACAACTAAAAGGTTGCTGACCCATGACTTAGCTAAAGTTTTACAAACCTTCCATTTTTTGGTTTATTAATATTTTACATTCATTGTGTAATTATTTAAATATAAAATTGAAGTTATACAAACATATATATTTATAATCAAATGAAATATTTTTTATTACCTTAATTTCAATATATATATATATATATATATATATATTGAAATTAAGGTATATATATATATATATATATATGACAAAACACAAATAGGAATTTATTTTTCCTCATGCGTCATAGTATCAGCAGGGAAGCGAAACCACTAACCCGGGACAACCACTTGTAAAGCAAACAGCCGTCGCTGACCTCATAACCACCAATGCTTGACAAATTTCAATGTATTTTTGTTTTAATTTTAATCGGAAATACTATGTTAAATTCTAAATTAAAAAAGCTTCTAAAACTTGTCTTGGCCGGAAATGGCCAAAAATCCACTATCAATATTGTAATACTCCATCACAGGCTTATAACACAAGGTACCTAGTTGAGGCACCAATAAATCGTACAATTTTTAACCTTAAAATGACAAAATCTTATCAAAACAGGCAGACACCATAATAACTATGGAGTTTTATCAGAGAATGATGCATCTTATGGACAAAATATATTATAACACAAATATCAGATACTAAACGTCTCACGTAATTCTTATTTCTAAATCTCAACTTTTATTTAATGCAAATGTCAGATTTGTATCTTATTTAAATACTGGGTTATTATTTAATCCACATGTCAGGCTTATATTCTTCTTAACTACAATAAATAATTATTTTGTTTAACACATAAATACCTTTAAATGAAATAATAAGTTAGATTTTTTTTATATGCAAGATATTCTTAACTTCTCATACTTTTATAATTTTATGTATATATATTTTTTTAAATAATTAAAAAAGTAAAAAAAAAAAGAGTATATATGTATCTGAATACTGACAATAACCATTGGCTAGCAATAAAAATTACTCTCAAAATATGTAAGGTTCTTGGCTATAAATGATTATACTCATATAAGTTGTATAAATCTTATTAAAATATGTAATGTAAGACCTTGTACCAAGCAAGACAAAATAATGCAACAGGCACTACATATACTTTTATGTCACCCACTTCATCATTAAATATACTTGTAACAAAAGACAAAACAACATAGCACATTTTATTTTAAATAATGCAGTTATAAAACGGAAAAAAAATGAATAAGTTCTTTTAATGCACCTTTCGAAAGGTATTCTCATACATATTAATGTTTAAAGTAACTTTATTAATTTGGATTTTTTTGATAAATTGATGTGATGATAACAACGAGAACATTAGCATATATAATGAATAAAAATATTTAATTAAATTATATAACAGTACCTTAATAAGACAATATAATAAATCAAAGTAAAAATAATACAACACAGTAAATAAAGTAATAAGCAGTATACGTTGCAGTAATAACCATTGCTGGTATAAACATTTACTTAATCCCAAATAAAATATGACTATCAAGTAAATCCTTTTAAAATCACAGTAATTAAATTTACATTGTATTTAAAAAGTATATATATATATATATATATATATATATATATATATATATATATATATATATATATATATATATATATATATATATATATATATATATAATATATAAATATATTAAATACATATGTTGCGGGTTCATCCGTGTTAAAAACTTTTAATATTAACATACTGACGTTTCGACTTGGTCACACAAGCCATCCACAGAGTTATAAAAGGTAGAAAGACGGTTGTAGAGGCGCTACAATCACTGATTTGAATAAAACGTTAAAATTCCACCAATAGCAAAAATGTTACATTTAGGAATGTTTTTTTAAAAAAATCTTTCCAAATAGGAGGAGGTTTGCATGTATCATCTCGCTTATTGATACAATCTGGCCTTTTAAGTATCTCAATGGCTTCTCTAATTTTGCACTGGTAGAGATTATCACATCTGGATATGATCCTGGTACTAGAAAGAAGAAATAAATCATATTAATAGTGTTTTATTAGCAAATAGTTATACTTACAAATTTATAAAAAAAGCCTTATTTCAAGCCCAAAATAGACAAAATAGGAAACAAAAAGATGATAAATCAACTATTAGGATTTGTGTTCCATATGTAAAAGGAACTACAGACAGTATCGGACGTATATTAAAACGCTATAATATAGATACATCATTTTCTGCTCATCAAAAGATCAGCAATATAATAACCAAGCCTAAGGATTCAATCCCTCTTGAATCTCATGGTGTCTATCAAATCTCATGTAAAAATTGTAAAGATTCTTACATAGGTATGAGTAATCATTGCATCGGTGTTAGGAGAGATGTGCCTAATCAGTTAAACAACACTCATCATCAGCAGCACTCTCACTCCATACTATAGATTCAGGTCATAAAATTGATTTTTCCAGTACCAGGATCATATTCAGATGTGATAATCTCTACCAGTGCAAAATTAGAGAAGCCATTGAGATACTTAATAGGCCAGATTATATCAATAAGTGAGATGATACATGCAAACTTCCTCCTAGTTGGAAAGATTTTTTTAAAAAACATTCCTAAATTTAACATTTTTCTATTTAATTTTAACGTTTTATTTAAATCAATATTGCGCCCCACAACCGTCTTTCTGTTCTATAACTTTTGGAGACTTAATTTGTAGTAGAGTTAAACAATCTCATTAATGTACCTGTCCTAATAAAAGCTAATCGCAACTGGAAGGCAATAAAAAATGAATACCCGGTTACATTACTTGTGTGGAAGTGCTGAAAAAGCCGCAATCTCAACTCTGGAGATGCTTAATGAAATTCAATAGCAACGGAAAACATCAACATAATTGCTGTAATTGTTACCTGTCAGTGGGAAGGATATCAATAAATAAATGAACAAATACATGGTATACCAATCATACATGGAAATTTAACCCGTACACACTGTCAAATGCACAAAAAAAAAACATACTTTGACTAAAGAAATATATAAACTAATATAAAAATAATTGTGAGGCAATATCATCCACTAAGATTTAAAAATAAAACTATTTTAAACTCACACTTCCGACTTCAAATAATACAGTTTTTTTTTACCCTTTGCACATTCATACACTTTAATAATACTGAAAAATAAATTCCAAGAAGTTTTAAAAACTTGTAATTAAACTATTTTATCTGGAAAATTACTTATACCACTTTTCATTGTCAAATGTGTATTATCATAAATATACGGCCGTATAATACAAAGCTTAATAATAAAAAAAAATAATAATGCATAAATAATACTTATAATTAACCAATAATAATAAAGATATGAATTTATTGCAAATATAATATCCTTATTTTACTCAGTTTAAATAAGTTAGAGAGTGCAATGCGTATTTTTTTATTTAAATGAAATGAAAATCATTCTCTAAACTAAGGAGTCCTTCCATTTTTATACATACAAAACATTATATAGTATTACTAAACCCATAGGGGACAAATAAATGAATAATTATTTCAGAGCAGGAGTGTCCAGAAATATTGTCCACATTTTAATTTTTTTTTAAAAAAAAAAAAGAATAATGACACACATAACGCATAATTCAGATAAACTATTCAATAAGCAGGTAAGTATGAAGCTTCAAAGCCAAATTTTTATATAGTAGATTAACATGAATAATCAATGGAGAAAATTAAAATTAGCTCTTTTTTTGGAGAATAAGAAAATATTTTAAATAGATATATAAATCAATTACTAGAATTCCAAGTAGTATTTTATTTATATGAGATGAAACATAGTTATAAAATGTCTATTTCAAGGCAATATAAAGATATGTCCAATGATATCTTTTATTTTAAACAAATAAAGACTTGTAAAATAATTATATTATATTTACTTTTTTAGAATTATGACAGTTTAAAAATAATTCTTTATAACATTTATTTCCATGAATCTGAAGATATAATAATTGTTAAGACATTTCCTTGTAATTTTTAACTATTTATCCTTTACAAAATCATTTAAAATTATACATAAATAAATGATTTCTCTTAAAGTAATGCATGTAGTAAATTATGAAGAGTGATAATATTAATCCTTGTAATACAACTTTTGTCACTTAAAAAATGAAATGTTATTAAGCTGACTTTTATAATATAGTTTAGATGGTAGGTAAACATTCATGGAAACTGTAATAAAAATATACTTTACAATTCTCCAACGTAGTGATTTATTGTAGTTTTTCCACATATTTATCATGATTTGGATACTCTTATATAATGATAAAGCTTGTTTCATTTTTCTAATAAAATATATTAACCATAGGTAGATGAAGATGCCCAGTCAAAATAAACAAGCCTACATTTTTTTTAGAGCTCTAATAGCACAATATTTAAATAAATAAAAAAAATTAATAGAAAAGTTATCATTAAAGTAAATTGAAAAATAGTTATTTTATTTTCCAGTTTTTTTTTTTCTTTTTAAAGGTGTGCTTGATTATTAAAATAGAGCAAAGTCTATCATGTGAAATTAGTGAATCAATCAGAAATTGATTTTGGGATAGGATTTTAAATTTACTAACATAACCTTGACTTTTTATTAATCAAGACATCTAAAATTAGATTTGATGTTCAGATATCTCAGCATTAGTTACATCAAGTAAAATTAATAATAATAATAATAATAATAATAATAATAATAATAATAATAATAATAATAATAATAATAATAATAATAATAATAATAATAATAATAATAATAATAATAATAATAATAATAATAATAATAATAATAATAATAATAATAATAACAACAACAACAACAACAACAACAACAACAACTGACCTCGGTTATTTTTATTAAAGAATATATTGAAACCTCTCAAAAAAATTAAAGATTTATCAGCTCTAATTCTATGGGGTCAATCCTTCTCTATATATAAAAAAGTCATTTGTTATATCAAAATAAAATTATCTGTAATTATTTGCTGCTTGCTTAGAGAAAAAAGACAATTTATTATACAAACTTATATATATGTAATTATATAACTGAATATTTGTAAATATAGTAACTAAATAAGTAAGAAATATTTTATCCACTTACGAGCACTTTTGATTATCGCAGTAATCTGTGTCAACTAAGTGGATAAAATATTTTTTTAATTATTTAGTTACTGTATTTACAAAAATTCAGTTATATAATTATGTATATTGCTTTAAAAATACAGACATGGGATCATAATCTTATATATATATATATATATATATATATATATATTGTAACCGGACCACCATACAAACCCTTTATCACCTTGGTTGTAACAATTCCCTGATGATCATTTGCAGGAATGCACTATGTATTGGCATTCCCCAATGCAGATGTGAACCCCCCTACACCATTATTTCCTGCTCATCAGAGGATGTAGTACCCTAGAGACTGGAAGCATCTAGACATTTATATGTTTGGTTTTCCAAATGGCACCACTAGAGTTCCATCTCATTACAACCTGACTTACTTAGGTCTAGTTATGCCAGACATAGCTCAGGAGGAATGAGTTTCTCATGAACAAGTGCACTGAATGATGAGTGATGCAATAATAAAAAAATAAAATTGAACAACTGGATAAATAAAATTAATTTTAAGTAACAACAATTTTATTTAACAAATTAATTTGCAAGTCCTTCTAATAAAGTTCATTCATATCCATGTGATGACTCATTTTGAGTTCATTTATGAAAAGGTTAGAAACAGTTTATTGATCAATAGTTCATTTACAAGTCATTCTAATAATGTTCATCCTTCATTTCAAATGAAGGCTCATATTGATTTATTTTAGGTAAAGAATCCAAAGGGTCTTTTATCTAGTAGATGTCTACCCTTACTGCATGAATATTTTTCCACTCTTTATTCCATATATGTACATTCTTTTTAGGTAGGTAAATAGATAAGCTGAACTATTCCAGATCTGTAAGGTTTCTATAATTCAGTCAAATATCAATGTACATTGGTGCTCATAAGTTTCATTATTTTCTTTGTATACAATTGAGATTCATGTAAGCATTTGTAATTTTTATAGTACTTTATTATTTTATTTAATTTATCAAAACAGGTAATGTGAGCAATTCTTGGTTTGTGGACTATTCATAGTCATGTCAGGGTAAATGTGTATCTATGTGCATAAATTTCAATACTTTCTTCACATAATACCAATATGCAGGTAAGAATTTATATTCCATATAGTATATCATTATTTTATTTATATACCATTGAGATGCCTGTAAGCATTTGTAATTTTTATTTAGTGATATAGCATAACTATTATTATTTGGTCTGTCACAGATGTATAATTCTTCATATAAGTTGATCAGCAGCTGCATTTATTTATTATCCAGTTAGAGTTATATGTAATAACTCAATATTTCTGGCTCTTCTAGGTATACTTATTTGTAAATCAGTAATATCAATCATTATAATTATTCGTTTTTTAGTTTATTTTAAGTCACATGTATCTGTAGATGAGAAGACAATCCTTATTAAAAATGCATTTTGATTATAGGTATTTTAGTATTTATAATTTATCTTTAATAAAACATATTTCCATAGCTAAATTTGTTCATAATTTTCTTTTTTTTAATTTAAGAAAGATATTTTGTTTTATCTATTCTAAATACATATAAATACTGCAAAAAAATAAAATCATTACAAGTATTCATTTTTTAGTTTATTTTAATTTAAATGTATCTGTAGATGAGAAGTCAATCCTTATTAAAAATGCATTTTGATTATAGGTATTTTAGTATTTATAATTTATCTTTGATAAAACATATTTCCATAGCTAAATTTGTTCATGCTTTTATTTTTATTTTTTAAAAAAGAAGTTTTGTTTTATCTTTTATAAACACATATAAATATAGATAAAAATGCATTTTGATTAACATCTAGCCTTTACAATTTATTATTAATAAACATATTTTTACGTAGCTATTTTTATTCATAATTATTTTTTTTTATTTTCTAAGAAAGATGTTTTGTTTGACTTTTATAAACCCATATAAGTATTAAATATTTATAAAATTATTACCTCCTTATATCCAGTTTGTCCCTTCAAAGAGGGGACATTTTATTTCAGCTTGATGGCATTATTGGCTTTCCATGATATCTATCTACCCAGGAAAATCTTGGAAAATCATGGCTTTTGGAATGAAGAGAAAAAGCTGTGAGTGTTTAGGCTTTCATCATTAAGTTTTCCTTAATAAAGTTTTTCTTTTACATCATTAACAGTGATTCTTTCACTGCTCTTAATATCTTTTTTAAAAATTAAAATCCAATTTCAAAAATCTTTTTTAACATCTACTTGAAAAATAACTCTTAGAATCTCCTTTAGAAATCTCTCTGAAAACTTTCTTAAAAAAATCTCTGCTTTCAACTTGCAGCTCCACTATTTATATTCTGACCTGCAGATTGATTATGCAGCTCAGCCCACTGTATTTTATTCGTTATACCGCTCTCATTTAAGCCCAAGTGCTTATCTCTTCTTAAAGATTGGACATTAGTTTTGGCAGGATAGATAATGAACTAGGAGGATTAATTCATGTTTTCCGATTTAATAAGACTGCCTCAAGCAATTATCACACTTTATGTGACAACATCATTCCAAATACTAAAAATGTAATATTTTTAATAAATTCCAGCTTTTATTTATCATATTTTGAAACTATAAAATCAATAATGATTTATCTTTATTATTTTCTTTTCTCAATTATATGTAAATAAGCATTTATTTTTATATAGCATCTGTATACAATTGTATTTACATTCGAATATTAGCCTTTCAAGCTAATTGTGAAAACGCTTTGCGAGTGTTAATAATAAATGAATACTTTCTCACCAATACAAAATATAGCATTTATGCAGGAATAAAAGGAATCCCTCTTATCCCTACAACTCAAATATTTATATTTGAGCAAATCTGAAGCACTGGCAAAATGATTTTCTTTTAATGTCATAAATTAACCTCTTTGCTATATTTTTCTAGAAAAATATAAGATCAACTTTTTTATACATTTGCCATTTTCTAAGGTGGGGGGATAACTAGCTCTTAGAATAAACACACACATGAAACAGCATTCTATACACACACACACACACACACAAACATAAAACAATTTATTAGTATAGTGTTATGCAGTTTTGGTTTTATATATATTCATTTATAAACAATGATAAGAACAAATCGTGAAAATAATATATATATATATGTAAAAAATATTAAAATAGATTTTAAGTATAAATTTTAGAAAGATTTGTTTTACAAAGTATACTTTCTACACTTCCGTGTTACATTCATGATTAGTCTGCTTTTGATTTTTTTTTTTGGGGGGGGGGATTTATAACTATAGGCATATCTGACCATGCCTTTAGCATCATCAGAATTAGAACAGTCAAATATGTAAGATATCTCCATCACTATAGGAAGCCAGATAATGAGCAATTATGAAAACATTTGCTTGAATATTATCCATAAAATTGTGCTTCTTAAAAAAAATTATGTGCCTTAATCATTGTGACAGGTTTATTACTCATAACTTCGCACTAATCAATTTCATATACTACATCACTTTCTGTGCATTTTATAAATAATTATGATAAATAATTCTCTAGAGCCAATTTATAAGCAATTCCTTTAAAATGACCTAAACATTTGGTGCTTTTACATGGTTCAATACAGATAATTTACCTACACATATCTGTCCATTTTTAAAACTACATAACTATGATAATCAGTATAACAATTTTTCCAAATAATATAAACCCATGCTGAAATACATTATTTTTCTGTCCACTATCATAAATAAGAACCAGTTGATCGCTTTCCAAACCTATTTCCTATATCCAAATTTTCAAAACCACATATCAGATTTGTGCATGCACAATTTCAATGTAATATATTTATAGATCTTTTATAATGCTCCATTTTGCACATTAATTCTAAATATTCAAACTTATGTAGACTTTTTCCAGTATGAAAAAAAAATAGTTTAATAATTTTGCATCTAGATTACCCATGCACATTACTTGTACTTCATTGCAATAAAAACATACTTTTTAAAAGAATATTTTTAGGGCACAACACTCTGTAAAAAAGATTATTGAGCTCACAGGTCTTAGTTTTGATTAGATTTCATTCTTTGACTTATCTTTTTACTTTAATATTTTCCCCTGTAGTCAAAAGAAAAAAAAACTATCATACTCAGAACTACTTCTGTATTTACTATGCTTTTACTATCAATTATATTTTTCATCATTTTTATTGAAATATCACGAACTAAGATTATTTGTTTTATATCTTCTGTTTTTGAAATGCCATCTCAAGTTTTCTCTCCTTTATTTTCTGTTTAAAATATGAGTGAACATTTTAGATAGGGTGTCCAATTTACATCTTAAAATTATTCATTTATTCATGACATGCATGTTGTCATTTGACATTTGTTGTGAGAATCCTCCTTTTTAAAAAAAATCCCCATGACTTACATGAGAATTTTTATATTTTTTTTTATAGAAATTTCTTCAAATGGGTCCTGAAAACTTTCAAGTCACTCTGTTGAATATTTTTAATTTTTTTCTTCAGAATACTGATAATTTCTAACATGCACAGATGATCAATTTCAGGTCTACTTGTCAAATCTCTCTGCGACTTAACCGGTCATTATAACTAAATTAATTATCTGCAAACTATATAAAATAATACAAATTAATATCTAATATTAAATCACCTCTGTATTATTTTATTCAGGGTTCACTATACCCTCAACACTACTTACTTCTATGCAACCCTTGCATCCATGAAAAAAAAGATAATATATCTAAATATAATTTGCTTCATAAAAGCAACAGTAATCTTCACCACCACCCCCCCACCCCCACACAATAAAAAAGATATCACAACTGTAAGCCTACAAAATGAAAATACTTTCTAAAGTGGGTTGTCTGATCAAGTAGAATTGCCAAAGATACGTAAATTAACATTCTTTTACCAAAATATTTATAATAACAAGTTATAATAGTACATGAGGATAGAAATCTATTGAGGTCCCATGAACAGAAGCCAAATTGTAGTGATAATTAAACTATCTCAGTGATGAATAGTGATGATGATGGTACAATGAGCTGAGAAAAAAATATATTGATAAGTATACAAAGAGAAAATTTATAGCATCCAGACTCCATTTAATCTAAATATATATTTAATACTTACAATGTTAAAATTCAAGTCTAGTCCATATAATAAATATTAAAATTATATGAATACACCCAACATAGTTTTTATTGTGATTTAAATAAAGTTCTCATTGCATTTATTATATCTTGTATATCTTATTTAAATGTATCTTCACTAAAAGTATATGTGTTCAATGTGCGCGAGTTTTACGTTTACATTGACTTTTCACCATTTGTGTGCATGGGTTTAATAAGATATTCTAATCACTTACTTTCACAATTGACAAACATAACTGAGTTCATGATCTTTAAGATAAAAAAAAAATATCTTTTTTTAACATTAATTAACTATATCCTTAGTTAAAAAAAAAAGACAGTCACATTTGTGGATTACAAAAATAATATATATATATATATATATATATATATATATATATATATATATATATATATATATATATATATATATATATATATATATATATATATATATATATATATATAACCTTATTCAATAATGAACATTTAGAAGTTACTAAGTATTGCTATAGATACATTAATAATATAGTTGTCTTTCTTTTTCTATCATTTTTTTATCCAGATCAGGGAATATATCATTAGCTGCATTGAACTGGTGAATTTCCGGAAGGGTATAATTACATGTGGAAGCGTTAGTAGACATACGAATCATGGATATATCTGTTTTATTAGGTAAGATGAATTGTTTTAATGCTGACCGTATAAAAATAACAGCTGGTTTTAAAAATGATGTAAATGATTGGACAAAACCCACATTCAAATTTTTGACCGTTTTAAATCTAGATACCTTTGATACATTAAGATTATCAAAAAAGTTACCAAATATAGAACAGTTATTTTGTTTAAAAAGACACTCTGCCTTCTCTGTAAAATCAAATATATTTTCAAACCAATGAATGATTTTTTTAAATGACTTAGTATTTTTTTATGAAATTTTGTTAATGATGTTCCTTCTTTTAAACAAACCCATTCCTGTAATAATTGTTTTCAACCAACTCCATGCAATTATGAATATTAAAAACTATAATTTCCTGCTCAATTATCCTAACACTAATCAAAAAATAATGTTTAAGCAAATTCATTAGTCTGATAAATATTTGTGCTAAAATACTATTTCATTCAACTCTATGTCCAACCCGGAAGATAATCTGTTTTGCAATCAATTTTAATTCTCACAGATCTTTAAAAACAACATTATTGTCAATGAAAATATTAAATATCAATCTGCTGTCTATAATTTATTGACTTCTCAAACAATTTCTTAAGTTTAAGAAATATTTTACTACATAATGTCCTTCATATATTTTAATCCAACTTATTATGATATTTTCTAATGTGCAAACGTAAGGAAATCCACCCCTCTGTTAATCACCTGTATCATACCTTTCTGTTGCATTTCCAAACCAGATTTATTACGATTTGCTTCAATTTCCGAAATAAAAATGGCTGTCTGTACGCGTCAGAAACTAAATTATTTTTCAGTTAATTAATATTAACCTTTAAAATATCTACTTCCCTATTAACAACATTTATACATTCATTGTCAATAATGTTATAAATATTTTGTTCAATTACAGAAGCAAAAGCAATATTTTGCTTATTGTCAAAAATATTTATGGTTAAAACTTGTTTTGTTGGGAAATATTACCAATCAAATCATCTTAAGAAAAATCAATGGAAGTATTTTTTTTTTATTTCTGTAAAAATTAACTTGTTATCTCTTGGTATTACTTTATTGGTGATTGCTCTACAAAATGGAAAAAAAAAAAACAACAAACATAGCACCGGATATTTAACTTAACTCTTTCTTAGTAAATATATTATATATAATAAACCTTATGAACAAAAACAACATACTAACTATTAATTAAAATCAAAAAAAAAAAAAAAATCAAAACATATCTGTAATCCAAAAGTCAATCTTTTTTTTTTTTTGAAATTGTACTTTCACACATATTTGATTCTGTCCTCAGCGTTGATATCAAGTTATCATGTTACTAATATTGAATACTCTTTTCTTTATCAAACGTTCGAAATGTTAACATATATACATTAAAACTTTATTTAAGTGAGTAGTTTGACTATTCTGATACACTAATAACCAGTATCTGAATCATGACACTTTAATACCTATTAAATATGATATATTGTGTACATAAACATCGTTATATTATGAAAATGAAGTATTATTTTTTTTATAAAGCGGTCGATTTTCATGTGAATGTTAACTTTATTTATAAATATAAGAATTAAAAAAAAGAAATATATATATATATACATTTTTATAGCACTTAAAACATACTAAATATAATCCTGTAATATAAAATAAACGGCCAGTTTTTTATCTTTTTATATTCTTTATGATTGATTCCTGACAATGTTACGATGTTCATTTGATAAAATGCCTTTGTTGACTAATGAAATATATAGCACGAATGGCAAGCAATATATTATATATAAAGAGTCATTTATATTTATCATTAATTAACAAGAACGCAAGAATAAATAGTCAATTTGTGTATATGAAATAGCCTTAAGGTAGTCAACCATTGATAGTAATATAATTTACAGCCATAGAAATAAATTTAAGAGTTAGCAATTATAAACAAATTGAATACATGTTTGTTTGTTTTTTTGTATTTTTTTTTAATTATATTACAAACATTATTAGTTGGTTAAGGATAAATCGAAACTTGTGTTGTTTTCTAAGTTAAAATGTTGTTTACATCTATTAAGGCATGATGATTTTTTAGTAATGGTTTTTTACAAGTGTTGTATGATGATTAAAGAAAACGCAGAGTCATCATTCTGTTGTCTTATTCTGATAAGGGCCGATTTATTTTTCTCACGTTTTCATGAAGTCAATATTGAACAAGGGAGAATGAGCCTTTTTAATGAAAATTAGTCTTATTTAAAAGCTTTCAATTATGTCAGAACTATTTCGGTCACAAGTTAACAATAAAAATATTATAACTAAGCCTAAACAAATAAACTGTCAATTTCTTATTTTTATATAGATTTATATTATGATTATTAGGACCTTTAAAGATATCTGTAACATTTAAATTACCAATCCCAAAATTATTTAACCACACACACACACACACACACACACACACATATATATCCTTTCATATTTTAATGATTATGCATTCATTGTATAATGATACTTTTATCTACTACTTTTAATTGTTTGTTGTTGTTTTTTTAAAATAAACTATGAATTATTCTAATAATGTTGCTATTAGTCTTTTTTTTTTTACTTTTACTTGACAATTTGTGTTTCTTTTTTTTTATTGTTATCATTTCTAATGAAAAGTGTATACTTATAAAATTATAACTATATTTAGCTGCCGTTGAAGTAATTCCTTTACACTTTCTCTTAAAACTCAATCTAGGATAGATGAAAAAAATATATTTCACTTGATTATTAATAACTTTTTGTTTGTTTAAACATATAAGAAGAATTACCAATAAAAATAAATATTTCGCAGATTATTAATATTTCGGTATTTTCAGAAATTAATTGATGAATATCAACATACATATAATAGTAGTAATCATAATAATAATAACAATAATAATTTACGTACGTATATTATTAAGAATTTATGCACTTAATTGTAAAAAATTGATAATTTCATTACTATTCTTATTGTTTTGAAAGATTCAAAATAGAAATCATATATTGATTTATTTTTTGAAAATTTCTTAAATCTAATACTTCGTAAGAATCTTTAATTATAAAATAAATTTAAAAACTAATAGAATATTGATTATTGTTTAAATACTATTTTATATAACATATTGACATAAATATTGTTATGTTATTATTTCCCTCACCTATGATTTGTTTCAATATATTTCTGTTTATCAATGATTTTTAAGATCGCCTAAAATAATAAAGAAAAATTTTAATAAATAAAAAAATAATAACTTAAATATTTAAAACTTTTCATTCAGCTAAATAACCTTATATTTATTTTCATTGATATTTTTTCCAGTTATTACAGGTACTTAATAATAATAATAATAATAATAATAATAATAATAATAATAATAATAATAATAATAATAATAATAATAATAATAATAATAATAATAATAATAATAATAATAATAATAATAATAATAATCTTTATTATTATTATTATTATTATTATTATTATTATTATTATTATTAAATACACAATATTAAATATAGAATTTTACTTTTAATAGAATTGTTAAATTTAAATATAAGTGGAAAAACAAGTAAGAATAGAAAAAAAGTTATATATATATATTATATATATATATATATATATATATATATATATATATATATATATATATATATATATATATATATAGGGGTCATTTGTTCATTTATATAAGCCATTAATCTATTTAAATAATAGTATAAAATTTGTGATGTATTTTTTTTTAAAAAAGTGTCTCAAATTTTATGTATATATTGAAGAACGCGCATAAGGTATTAATGATGTGTTTGCCCTTAGATTTTGAAGCATTGCTATTGTATGTTTGATATTGTTATTTTTGTTTTATTCCACATAAGTATTGAAGTACTCGCACAATTAATAATAAAAATATATAACGCCTGCTAAGTATGCATACATAATGTTCGACCACACCATTCTTGGTTATGTCTGAAGATAATCATAAAAAGAGGTTTAAAACAATGTGAGTTATAAATGAAGTCTTGTGTGATTAGAATTCGTAATACATTAGCATAAAATAATTGTAAGTTCTGAAATATTTTTATGCTCACCTACAAAACAGGATCAATGTAAAATAAAACGATTTAGATACAAAAACAGCAACAAATGTATTTTTAATAGATTGTTAAGATATTGTTCATGATAACATTAAGGGAGTTTAAAAAATGTCATGTTTTTGTGAATAAACCATTTCCAGCTATAAATAAATATTTATTGTATATTGAAATATAATTGGAAAATTAATTGTAAAATCTTAAAATAAGTATTAAATTATAATAGTAGTTTATTGGTAATGAATAAATTTGATTTATTTATTTTTTTAGTTTGAACACAGACTTTCACAAGAACCACACCTCTCCACACTATCTCAATCCCATAACACAGTGTAGAGAGTGGTTGCTCATGTGAAATTATGTGCTCATATATAGATAGATAGATAGATAGATAGATCGATAGATAGATAGATAGATAGATAGATAGATAGATAGATAGATAGATAGATAGATAGATAGATAGATAGATAGATAGATAGATAGATAGATAGATAGATAGATAGATAGATAGATAGATAGATAGATAGATAGATAGATAGATAGATAGATAGATAGATAGATAGATAGATAGATAGATAGATAGATAGATAGATAGATAGATAGATAGATAGATAGATAGATAGATAGATAGATAGATAGATAGATAGATAGATAGATAGATAGATAGATAGATAGATAGATAGATAGATATAATAAGCCTGTATGTCAGCTTTTAGTTTGATGTTATTGAAACAAATTAATAAAAACTCCATCGATAAATTGTAAAAATTTCAAAGAAATCTCATATTTTTTTTGTTTGTTTTTGATATAAAGGGCATACATAAATATACTAGTAATGTTTGAAAACTCTTTGGAAAGTTGTTGTTGGGCGCTTTCTCTAATACATTCAAGCTTTTTATATATGTCAGAACATGGAAAAATACTATGAATCACATAGAGTTCGATGGTGAATTAATATCGGCCTTACATGAAGTTCCCTAGTTGATATATGTATGCATATGGTTTAAATCTATCTTTGGAAACTTATCATAAGCTTAAAACAAATGTTGAATATTTATTAAAGTACAGATATATGTTGTAAAAAATAAACTACTTTTGAATGCATCTGATGGAATTTTATTTTTCATAAATTGAAATAATAAGAATAACGGTCTAATGACATATTTTAATTAATTCACAAATATTGCTTGTGTTCCAGCATTTGAATTTTTTTTTCTTGGTTTATTTTAAACAAAACTGTATTTTATTAATATTCATAGATTTACTTTTTAATATATTATGTAAATAATTGATGAAAAATTACATTTTCTCTAATAACAATATATATTATGCCTACTGAAATTTGAAATCAGTTCCAGTATGAAATAAGATGTCAGTTATATATATATATATATATATATATATATATATATATATATATATATATATATATATATATATATATATATATATATATATATATATATATATATAATAAATTTCTTTTTAATTATTTGGGTTTTGAATGGTAAATATGTTACGTCATGAAGTATTAAAGAGTGTTGCTAAGACAGTGATAATACTGATTTAAAATGGTTTATTATTAATTGTATTGTAATATTATAAATTGATATTCAGTTTATAAAGGAAAATAAATATATAATCAATAAAGCATATATATATATATATATATATATATATATATATATATATATTATATATATATATATATATATATATATATATATATATATATATTGTAATAAAAGGGTCCAAACATTGCATTACAGAAAACTTGATAGGTCATCAGAGTGGGGGAGAAATAATATTTAAGATATCCATGTATCTAGACTCATGCCGATTCCAGTCTCATTTCTTAGAGATGATGTATTAACACACAAGCATATGTCAAAATCCTTTCTGTATATTCATATCTTTTATCAATCATTAACTTCCATTAATCCTGAAATTTGAACATAAATAGAATATGCATAATACTGTACTTCAAGTTATATCAATATTATTATTTATAATTTGTGAGTGTATGAGAAACTGAAAACTGAATATAGATAAATCACAAACAACAATATTTTATTTAAAATCACATATTTAACTAATTTATTTTAAATTAACATAATTTAGGCAATGATATTATAACAATAGTAAATAATTTATTTAGATAGCAATGGATATTCTTTGATTATTACAGTTAATATTTATTATTTCAACCCTATTTACCTTTTTATAAAAATCATTTGATACCAATACTATTAAAAGAAAAGAAATAAAATGTAATATCATTTATGTAAATAGTGTTCAAGTTAAATAATTTGCAGTTCTATTGTTTGTTTAAAATTACACAAGCTGGTAATTTGTTTACGAGTTTTAACATCTAAAAATAATCTTTAGCTAAAACTTGGACCATTTAAAGTTATGACTAAGGCAAATTATAAAATTCAGTCAGACATAAATCTACACTAAGTGCTTGCAAGACTATTGGGAATATATTTGACTCTGGAGGCAGTTATGATGCAAATTGAAAAACTCTTGGGAATATATCTTTAACTCTAGAAGTAGCTATGATGCAAATGGGAAGAATAGAACTTGTAAGTCCATATTTAACTATAGCAAATATTTTACTAAGTGAATATTTAGTTATAGGCACATTTTGAACCAGTAAATATGTGATGTGGCAGGAGTAAAAGGAGGAATGACCTACTGTCAAAGGTAGTATATAAAAAGGGCCTGCAGTAGCCATCAATATTATTGGTTATTGCTGTTTGAAAATATTATTAGTAGTTGCTGCTGATATTTCCTGAAAGACCAGTGACAAAAATAATAAAAATGCCATTCCTGCATTAATTTAGCAAACTGAATCCTAGAAAGCCATTACCCAAGCTTTTCAAATGATGACTGTTGGCTAGAGAGAATAGACAGCCATCTACTTGTCCTGGACAAGCTGCTACCAATGGAGAAAACATCAACCTCAGCCGACAGCCCATGATGGAGAAAGAAGCTACACCTGAAATGCCAGAGAGCTTTTTGAATGAATTGATGAAGGAAAGCTGCCACCAAGTAAATTTACAAAGCTTCTATCAGACTCAAACCTAGAAAAACCACAGCCTGATTGATCAAGAGAAGCACAGTAAAGAATGCCTTAAAATATTTTACCGGCAAATCATTCTGCAGAATATTTAATCCCCTTACTAAACTCATTCTAAATTAAAAGCTAGCTAACTAATCAATCTCATAATTAATTATATCATTTAATGATTCAGCTAAACTGTTTATATTAAATTTATTTAAAGCTTACAGCATTCTCAAAATTCTTGCTTGATCACTAATATTTTAAATAAGCATAAATATTTAGTTTCTATAAAACCATTCAAACAAATTTTCATTTCTAAATTATAAGTTAATTGATTGTTTTCTGCTATTTATTATTATTCCATCTATCTTTAGTTTAATTTCAGGTTTATTAATTTATGCTGTGTTCATCAGAACAGAGTTTTGTGTGTAATAATTATAAGGGGAAGAGGGCGAGTAATCACCTTTTCCCTTATGTCAGCTTATTGTAATATAAAGAAATATAGTCAGAACTCCCTTCTGAAATAAAACTATTATTTACACTAGAATTAATCAGTTACTTATAATGCACAAATAAATGATTTAAAAGTATATTTTGCACAAGTTATTAAAAATGTATATTTTGAGTAAGTTATTTAAAATGTATATTTTGCAAGTTATTTAAATAGTATATTTATACGAGTTATTTAAAATGTATATTTTACAAGAGCCATTTAAAATGTGCATTTTACATGTGTTATTTAAAACGCATATTTTGCGAATTCTATTTAAAACACATATTTGCATAAGTTATTTGAAATGGATATTTTATGAGTTGTTTAAAATTATTATTTGAGTAATTTATTTAAGAATCAATATTTTGCGTGAGCTATTTAAAAATCCATATTTGACGTAGATTATTTAAAAATCAGTTTGTGATATTAGAGATAAATTATACAACATATAATTAATGTTTTAAGTTCTGGTAAATCTTTAAACTTTTTCTATAACTCCATTTAATTAGAGAATAAGAAGCTATGCAGAGATCCTTAATTGAGATTCTCAATATCACCTTTATCATGTGACTTAATAATCTCATTTATGAACTGATCGGTGGTAGTAGCACTGAAAGAAGCTAAGATTTTGGTGTAATTAATTTATGAAAATATTAATTTAGCTTTGTGAATGTGTTGCTAGTTAGCATAAATATGCATATCTCCTTGCTATGCCTATAAGGGCCTACACCAGGATCATTTCCATCTCAAATCATATCTCAAATGTTTAGGCAACTGTGACATTCATTTGTATTTGAAGGAACCAATGTGTTCCAAAGGGCTTGTAAGCCACTCTTCTACTCACTTGAATAAAAGGGCCTCTTCATATTATAGCAAGCAGACCAGTCTGGGGAACCATGTACTAGATAATAAACCTCAATTAAGAACACATTTGAGGCACATTTATTCTGATACTATAGTTTATAATGCAATAGAATCTGATGTTCAACTGCCACACCTCAGGTCAGCTTTCCTAGGTTTGATCCGATTTAAAGTCTGAATTAATGTGTTTATCTGTGTAGCAATTACATATCATGGAGATATCTTTATAGTTGAGTTTAAATATAACAAAAATAATAATATAATCTCTATCAGTTACCAATAAATTGATCACTCTAGCTATTACTGATTTCCACTATATAGAACATAGCATGAGTTGGTACATGGAAGATGGTATGCGCCTATCAAAAAGGCATAGACTAATTAAACATTTTGTAAATCTAAAAGCCACTCACCTGCATATGAGTATTGTATAAATTGCTTTATGACATTATTTTATAACCTGGAACCACTCATCTGTGTTTGAGCCCTATATAATTAGCTTTGTAATGCGGAGTCACTCACCTGCATGTGAGCACTAGATAAATTGCTGTATTATATTCTACATAACGCTGAGTAATCACTCACCTTGGTTTGAACAAGCTATACCCAATTTATTTGGCTTTATAATTTATTAAATATTATATTAAATTTATGAAATATAAGTTTGTCTCAGTCTCCATTCTTGCTCATTCCCTTATAAATCACTAGTTAATTTATATAATATGTAATGGGGGATGTCTCATGTTTTACTGTTTTGCTATTACTGGAACATGATATCGAGTGTAACCTCAGGCATTTCATTCACTATGGGTTGGCTTGGAAGCACGAGTAAGAGAGTTGATGTATATTCAGACACAGCATATTACTATCCTGACATGGTAAGCCTTTGGGTCTCTGGATAAGACTTTCAGTCTGTTGAGCAAATGTACAAACCTGACCGTTACAATACTAGAGAATGTAAATCATATATGCCGAACAGATAAATAAATGATGAAATTATTAGTAACCAAAAAAAAAACAAAAAAACAATAACAGTATTACTGTGCATGTATAATAAAGTAAAATCTTACCTATTTCCTAGGGATGAGTAATTTTATGCATAATTAAGTTCACATTATTTCAATTTAAAATTAAAACTATTTTTTTTTCTTTTTAAACCTATGTAGAGTTTACACCACCTTCAATGTATGGTAAAGGAAAGAAATAAAAAAAATACATAAAATAAAATCAATTAAAAGTTCACAAAGAAAATGTCCTAAAAAGACTATAAATGTCTTTACTAATACATTTTATAATTCAGTTTGTGGTGCTTGAATGTTTAATATTGTCCATGATGATGATCAGACTTTCCCTTTATGTATGGCCTGCTTTAAGATGGTGAATTTGTTGTTTCACATCAGAATAGTAAAATTGATGGTGTTTGCAATATAGATGAATATATGATGTGTCACATTAATCTTCATTTCAGCAGTTATATCTTGATTAGTGATGAATCCCCCCCTTTGTAAATTCCCACTTGGCAATGCATATTTGTGTGTGTTTTTATATATGTAATTAATAAAGCGTATTGAGTTGCTTGAAAAGCAAGATATTTCCTGCTAGATATCTGACATTAGAGTTGAAGTATTCTTTGGCTTAAATTTGGAAATATTCTTGAAATATTGAATTGTTTAAAGGTGTTTATTTGAGATTTTTAATTAAAAATGTTTTAGTTGGCTGGGTTCGAATATGTATAGCTTTAATTTAGCGTTAATCCGTATCTTATAAGTTACTTTCCTTTAATGTTCTAATTAATGGTGCAGACGTCTGTTCAAAATGTGAGCTTGAGTTTTCCACTCAAAATTTGTACATATTGGTTAGCTGATGACAGTTTTTGGTATGAGTTTTGAGAAAAAGGTAGTTTGTTTACATCTTTTGCTAATCACTAAAATCAATTTATTTTATTCAGATGTGAATTTGAAGTTTGCAATCAGCAGATTTATGTTTATGACTTGAACAGATTATTTACGTCATTTGTTATCAATAATATATATATATATATATTAGCAATCAAAAAAATGTTTGTTATTCTTTCGTTTATGTATTTTTTTTTATTTTTTCTTGTGTCTAAATATGATCAACTTTACCTTGTATTGTTGTAATGCTGGGGTCGGCAACCTATGACACCTGTTCCAAGCAGCCAACGATATTTAATGACACTCTGAATAAATTGAAATAGTAAAAAAATAATAATAAAATATCGTCTTTTTTTTTTTTTTACATTCAACATTGAATTTACGATTAAATCATTATTTATAAAAAAAAATAATAAAATTGGCTTCATTTAAAAGATATTTTTGTTTGGAAGAGAAATAAATTCTACATATTCACATTTTAATTCTGATAATATTAAAACATGAGATCATAATGCAAATAAAAAGCTTATTATGTTAGCAATTCTAGAAAGCTATTTTTGGTAGTAGAATGGTGATGTGATGTTGTCATGTGATGTATTATGGCTTCTCCTAAAACGAAGTCAAGAATATCTAAGGAATTATGCCCAGATAAACCTATTAGCCACTTTATTTTCGTTTCACCACTCTAAATTTCCCCCTATTCTGTTCCATCCCATTTCCACAGCATAATATTTGTCAACTCTATAACTTTTATATCTAAATACCCCTTATCTTTTCTCAAACCCAACATAAAAAACAATAATTCACTTTCTGTATAATCACTTTTTTCATATTTATTCTTCCATAACTTCCTTATATGTACCCTTTCTGATTTCAAGCATTTACATTCAATTAACAATTGCCTAATACTTTCTATTCCTTCCTTACATAATTTACAAAATAAATCACCCATATTTTTCCATTTACATGTATATTCTCTTGTAGCTAAAGATCCCGTTGGAGCCTTAAACAATAAACTACTTTTCTTACTATTAATTATATATATATATATATATATATATATATATATATATATATATATATATATATATATATATATATATATATATATATATATATATATATATATATATTTAATCTCTATACTATTTTTCCATCTCTCTAACTCCACTATTTTTATTAATAAATCTATTATTTTATTTCATTCCTTACTACTATAACACTCAACAATCCTCTTAACACAATTTTCCCATCTTTTGAACAAATATACTGATATAAATTATTTATCTAAATCTTTTGCAAAAAAGTAGATTATCGTTGCATAGTGACTGAGAGATTCCTAAAATGTCCCACAAAAGACAAAAACGTGTGTTCTACCTCATGTGTACAAAGACATTATCAAGTCTAAACATCTGTTCATGTTTAAAAACTCAGATGAGAAAAGTGAAGTTATAAAAAGAGCTGTTTCTACTTCTAAGAATCAAACTACTTATTTTAGTCAAATAATTGGTACCTAAAATAAAGCCACCAAATGTAGTTATACTATTGGTCATTTTGTGGTTTCGAAAGGCAAATTCTTCACATATGAACAATTCATCAAAGAAACGTTTTTGAAAAGTGCTGAAATCTTATCCCGTGATTTTACCAAAGAAACAAACATTTCTGTAACGAATTCCAGAAATACCAGCTTCTGCCAGATGGATTCAAAGAAGAATAATTGACATCGCTGAGGATGTAACAACAAAACAGAAAAACAGTTTACAATAAGCTGTTGCATTCAGTGTTGCTGTTGATGAAAGCACTGATGTAAATGATGTGTCGTGCCTAGAAATAGTTGCACAATATTGGGACAATAATCATATTTATGAAGAACTGTGTTCCATGATTCCTCTTATTGGTACAACAAAGGGATATGCTATTGTCACTGCATTTTTCATTTATTTTGGAAAAATCAGAAAATTAACATAAAAAATATTTAGTGTTACTACTGATGCTAGCCTTGCAATAGTCAGAAAGAAAACAGAGATTTGCTAAACTTCTTGTAAATCATATTAAACCCTCAAATATTGAGTTTCACACTGCATTATACACCAGGAAAATTTAGTTTCAAATATCTCATCACAATGCATGGATTCTATAATGGACAATGTCATTAAAATAATTAATTTCAAAGTTTCACGTTCTTCATTAACACATAGGCAATTTAAATTCTTTCGGTAAGAAAATGAATAGTACATATATAGACCTTCCTCTATACAGCGATCGCTCGTTGGATTAGTCGAGGTAATATCTTAAACAGGTTTATATCATATCTGAAAGAAATCAATATGTTTCTTTACGAAAAAGAACAACATAATCGGAAATAAATGATGAAGACTGGATATGGAAATTGATGTTTCTGATTTATATAACTCAACACTTGAATGAGTTAAATTTGCATTTGCAAAGGAAGGGTCAAATAGTACTAGACCTTTTTGAATATTGGAAAAGATTTGCATCAAAATTAGATATATTTTGGCAAGATATTATTACTAACCTCTGCAAGTATTTTCCAAATGTAAAGGTCCATGTAAATCAATTTAACGTTAACAAAGATGAACTTCAAATATACATTGAAGCTCTAAGAGTAAAATTTTCCAAACGATGTGAAGACTTCACCCAAATACACACAGCCATATTTTCTTTCCTCATCAAACCTAACCATTGATTTAAAGATAACTATTTGATTTATCTTGATTTGAGTGGATGTATATTGATAGTTTTAAAATGGTATTAATCAAATTAATGTCATCAGAATTTTGGAAAAACTCTTGAAGGGAACTGTCTAGAAAACTCAGGTTGTCAATCTCAATTGTTGGATATCATTACCTGAAAAATTTAATTATTTGAAAGAAAAAAAACTGCATGTACCTCTGCTCTTGGCATTTGTTTCTTAATCTTACATATGTGAACAAATTTTTCACATATGAAAAATATTTTGAGTCCACAAAGAAGTTACCCAAACACCTGAACATTCAGAAGCATGCGTGAAGCTAAAAGTGACCAATTACATACTTGATATTGAGCAAAGAGGTACAAGGCCAAGTTTCACATTAATTTATTTTAATAATAAAAATGGCCAATCATATTACAATTGGGTATTTTTCCTTAGTTTAAATTATGATAGCCATAGGTAAAAAGGTGTAATTTATAATTTGTAATATAATTCTTAATAAGCATGTTAAAAATAACAAAATTTTAAAAAAATAATACTTTTTACATGATTCTGTACTTAAAAATATTGAATGACCAATAATATAAGATCTAGTTATAATGGACTTTAAAAGTATATATATATATATATATATATATATATATATATATATATATATATATATATATATATATATATATATATATATATATATATATATATATATATATATATATATCAAAAACTACCCCAAATCTAAAATTAAACCAGACCAGAATAAAAATAAGGTTAAAACACAACCTAAGGTTTCACTGCTACAAGCAGACTTCTCAA
>JAQFVV010000853.1:0-67500 GCA_028023455.1 Epiperipatus broadwayi
AACACACAGAGCTTCATGTTAGTTGGTAAAATTAGTATACATATATATATTTTAAAACTCAAATATTTAATTTTTCATTTTTTTTATTTTTGCTTGTTTGCTAAAGGGGATATATGCAGGTGCAGGTGTATGACTTTACGAATGAGTGGACTTATGTATGTGTAAATTGTTCTATTGAAGTGCATTTTTTTATGTATATATTTTTGGAAAGAAAAATATATTTCCATTGTCATATATCTTTATCCTAAAGGCAGTTCGTTCCTTGCGAATAACATTTTGATGACTCTGCTTTTTTTTCATAAACATTCTGAAAAATATAGTTGCATGTAAGTGTGAATTCATTTTTCTCATCCTTGAGGCAATTAAAAGGCAAGTAAGATTTTATAACTTTGTGTAATCTTATCTCGATTGTGTCACCTATTTTTTGGTAAAAGATCAACTCAGCTAGTTGCAAGGAAGTGTTGAATTGTTTTTCTTATCTTTAAACTGAAAGATCAACTCAGCTAGTTGCATGGGAGTGTTGAATTGTTTTCTTATCTTCAAACTGATGTAAATCCTAAAAATTTTTAAACTGATGTAATTAAAAAAAGGAAAAATCAATCATGCGATCTGTTTTCGTTTCTAACCAAGGAAAATATATTATAGGTGTTAAATATATATATATGTGGAAAACAAAGCCTTGCTTAAAAAAAAGTTATTATAAATAGAGCAAAGAAAAAGAACCAGGGAATTCAAATTCAAATTATTCAAAGTCAAGCAGTGAAAGTAATTGATTCAAATTATTAAAAGTCAAGCAGTTAGAGAAAAAAAAGTTGTTGGTAGTAAGAAAGTTGGTGTTTTTTTTAAGAAAAGTGAGTCTCAACTACTAGTGCAATTGACTACATTTTATGCAGAGAAAAGACCCACGATATGGCTTTTGAGTAGTACAAATTACTTTTCCTTTCTCTGGAAAGTCTCCAGAAAAATGCATCGAAAGAAGAGGAGGAGAGACAAATCCCATGCTGCTGCTATGAAAGAAAAAGAGAAGCAACCTGAAGCCAACCTATCCTGAGTTCGACAGAGCCAAAGATCGATCCTAATAATGAATGAACCTGAAAAAAAAATATCTGCCTCAATCAAAGTGACACAATGATCCATCGAAGAAAAATAGAGAAGCAACCTGAAGCCAGTCTATTCTGAATCCAGTGAAGCCCAAGGCCGACCCTGTCAATGAATGAATCGGTAGAAAAAATCTGCATCAAGCAAAGTGACACCGTAATTGATCGCAAGTATAAACTTTCTATCTTTAAAAAAAGAAAAAAATATTTATATCTTAAAATATCTTCTATAAAAAAAAAAAATGCGAACATTTAATTTCATTAGATTCATAAAATTTGAAAAAAAAACTATCTTAAGAAAATGTGTTTCAATAGGACGGTTATACATATATGAGTGTTTAGTTTATTTTTATTATTGTTTTAACAAGTCAATTTAAATTTTAACCATTACTTATTAATGGTTCAAACAACAGAAAAAAGTGTAATGTATAATTCTAAGTAGAACAAAAAGATTATTAGAGAGTTTAAAATTGCAGCTTTTCTATGTTTTATTTTGAGATATGCCGGTATGTTCTTTTAAATATAATATATATTTGATTGATTAATTTCTTTGTGCCAATTTAGTTAAATATGGGTATAAATGATATTACACTATGAAACTAATTTATATAAAAATTTGTTTGTTTTATCCCGAATCTAAAGTGGGAAAGGGGTAACGATTCATTTTGAATGATAAAATAAGAATCAGTCAAAGTTAAATTTCTTAAATCCGTCTAATTCTGACTTAGTGAAAAATGTCATTTATTTAATAATAAAAAAAAAGAGATAGAAAAGAAATCAAATATATAAAAAAAAAATCCGCCCTCTTCCCGTATATGCATAATCACAGTATCTTGGTAAAGAAATTAAAAATATAAATGTGTTCAAATTATTTTATTTGATTTAAATTAAGATTCTTTGTGACAATTAAAGAAGGTAGAATGGTATATATATATATAAGTGTGTATGCGTTTATCTAAATGGAAAAATAATAATGATAATAATGCTAGTTCTTCTTTTAAAATTTAAAATAGACAATATTACTTATTGCAAAGATATGAGTTCATCTCACTCTATATGTATATTTAGTGAGGCATGCATTTGGGGAAAGAAATATCTCAGCAGTAGTATTTTTTTTTGCCTCCTTAGCATTTTATAGTTTAGATTCATATTTGAAATACTTGGGCATTTTATAGCCTATAAGATATGGTTGTCGGATTTCTCCATTATTACTTATTAAAGACAGGTTTAGGAAAAACATCTATGCAGATATAAATTAATGCTTTTAATGGGCAAATATATCAGTAGCTTAATACATTGATCTGTGCCTATATGGCTTTTAATAATAAAAATATGTCGAGTATTGTTATGTGGTCTGCCACGTGGATATTTTACCGATCTTGGCGATACGAGATAGACATGCCTTTCTTTGAGCCGATGAATGGGTATACTCTATAAAGATAGTGATTCAAAACCCACGCTCTATTATTTCCTACACAAGCCAAGCTGAATGCGGATGTGTTACTATAGGAATATACATTACTGCTCGACAAAGAAGATTGGCCCACGTTTGCCAATGCTAATAATATAGCTAGCACAGGATTCAAACCCCGACGCTACTGAACGCTGTAATTAGATTTCTTAATCATACCTGTTGTTAATTCTGTGGGAAATAGATAAGCCATATTTTTCATATAATTATTAATAATAAAGGGTAATAACATTATGCTTTTGTCCATAACTCCTGCTGAGAAGACTAACAATAAAATATGGTAATGACAAATACATATATACTCTACTTCCCCTATGTATGTAAACACACGCATAAATTTGTTATATATATTCATTTGGCCTCTAACTTAATATAACCAGGTATTGTGTTTGCTCTCCAAAAAATGGCATATTAATTTTATAGTGGCATATTTCTTGATAAAATATTATCACTCTCAATATAAAATTTTGTTTTATGCTGACACACAGTATAATACTGATTATTTACTGTGAGTGTAACTATCATTTATTAGTTAATTTTTTTTTTTTATCGAATCACAATTGTTATTGTCATGGAATCCAGTATGATTTCATTGTAATGTACACACACACAGCTAATACTGAGGTTCATTATTGTAATTATTATTTTATATATTTCACAACCTTAATTGTCATTATTGTCAGGTGACCTCTTGTAAAACCATATATTTATTCTGGGGATATTGAAATTATGTACTATTATCACTATTGATCATCAAACGTAATTGTTATTTATTTTTTTGGTTAAAAAAAAATGTAATCCCATATATGGATCATGAGTAGATCCAAACATGATTGTTATTAATTATATTTTTTAATTGTATTAATAAATTGTATATATATATCTATACCGTTGTCATGTCATTCCCTGGTTCATCATATCCACTCATCTATATCCACACTTGATTAAATCATATGTATGTATTCAAAACCTATGAAATATTAATAATAATAGTTTAAGCTATATCATAGTATTTAGTGAATATCTGAGATTAAATTAATAAAGTCTAGTGCATGATAGGCTAGGTTTGAATTGAGAGTCCTTGTTTCTACCCTGACCACCGGGACCGAAGAAAAATGATAACCATTAGTAGCATCAGGAGCGTTGGTTGGATAGTGGAGATTTTGGAGCACTGGCAAATAGGTTAAAGCTTAGTACTGTTCCGCGACTACCATATCCCGAACATACTGGGTTTGAAGTACTTTTGCTAGGTCTCTGAATCTTGTTGGCTAATCATACGATTCTGAACATTACAGGGTGGTATATTTTTTTTTCCGGGCTTGGCTTCCCAACGTGAGGCTACGATTATATAAACTCACACACCCTGAGCACCTGAGCCATGATTTTGATTTAAAATTTTTTTATGTAAAATATGTAGAGATAATTTTCAGGTTTAATGCCAATATGAGGCAATTGTATTTATTCACTCACTTCCATAAAATATAGAGATTGTTTCTCAAGCCTTTTACATGGGTTTTGATGTTGTATTGGATTGTGGTTGGTGACATGGCGCCCAGAGATAATCTTTGAAAAAGAATTTTTTTCTTTGGTTTACTCTAAATAAATTTTGTCATCAGCCAGGATTCCAATAATCATTGTGGATATTACTGTGGTGTGTGGATTGATGATGATGGGAGACATAGACTGATGTGGATATAAACAAAAGGGGGTGACATTGGAGTAATAGAGTGTGATGATTGTGTGAAAGTTGTCATTTTTAGATCTTAGCAGTTTTCTGGGCACAGCAGAACAAGCAACCTGTAAACAAAGGGGGCAGTGACTGGTTTTAAGAGGGTAAGAGAAATTTTTTTTAATACTTTTTATATATATCTATATACAAATTTGTTTTGATTTGTTTTTATGGTACATGTGATATTGTGTCAGTTGAATAGTAGATAGGCAGGCATGGACTTAGGCTAAATATAAGGAAAGGAGCAGGCAGCATGTGGGAATGATGGGGAAAAAGATGGAGATGCATAGGAGATCAGAGAGGGGGAAGGTATAAACTTTTATGAAAATTTAAAGTAGTAATATAAAGAGAAAATTGTTAAATAGATTATTAGAGTACAAGGAAAATAATGGAGAGTGACAAGGTACAAGAAATGTATGAAGCGGAGACAGACGGGAGCAGTAGCATCAATGAGAACCCTGTGGAGGAACTGGTGATGGCTGAGGAGATTAAAGAGTCACCCCTTGTCCCAAAGAACCAAAACCAAGAGGAGTATCGGGGGATTCGAGACCTATACCAGTTGATGTTAACCATGAATATACAGAGTAAAGAGGAAAACAGTAAGAGAGAAGAGGAAAACAGTAAAAGAGCAGAAGAGATGAAGAGTGGGTTTTCTAGGCTGGCAGAGATAGTAGGTGAATACTGTAAGGATGTAGCGGAAACTCGAAAGAAGATAGATGACTGGTGGGAAAGAGGTCAAACAGAGAGGGAGGAGATTAGAGAGGAATGCAAAAAGGGGGCTGAAAAAATAAATAAAAAAGTAGATGATCTGGGAAATACCCTACAGGAGGACCTGGAGACCATCCGGAAGGAAACACAAACTGTACAAGGTCATCAGCAGGAAGAAATAAGGACCTTGCAACACCACCAAGGGGAAATCCTTGAAAATGTTTTGAAATTAAGGGAAGAGGTGATGAAATTAAGGGAAGGGGAAGATGAAGCCACTGGACCAAGTGAGATGATCCAAAAGGCATTGGCAGAAAAGGTCAAGGCAGAACTGATCCCCAACATGGGGAGTAAAAGCAAAAACATGTCTCTACCAGACAAGAAATACATAGGATATTTAGGCCAGGTCTTCCGGGAGGAATCAAATCAGGGTTCCATTGTGTTGATCACCATAAGGATAGGGGGTCTGGATCTCAGGCCAAAACATTACAAACAAATGACTTGGTGACCATGGAGGAAGGAAGCACCCAATATTTAGCCAAATTTATCCAGATCAGGACCTTCAAAGGGGAAATAGGTGAAAGTCCACTGATGCATTTGGATAGTTTGAGGGAATTTTTCTTTTTCCACAGGTGTGGAGATCGGGAGAAAATAGCTATCGCCAGTAACCATTTACATGGGTCAGCCCGTGACTGGTGGAAGAGCCTTCTAACAAAACCTGGAACCTTTGAAGACTACCATATTGCAGCATTGAAAAGGTTCTGGAGTGAGGAGTGACAGGAGGGGATCCAGCAGCGGGTTTTCCAGGAGAAATATGGGATGACAAAGGCAGAGACCCATACCCAGTTTTTTCTTCGTCAGGTGGCTTGCCTGAGGTCCTTGACAGCTTTTCCTATGACTGAGGGGCAGATCATTTGTGCTATCCATCATAACATGCCACCACAGGTGCAACAGATCCTGTTAAGCCGGAAGAATGACAATGTGGAAGAGGTAGCAGAACTACTAACAACCATAGATTTTGGCAACCTGGCAAAAGAGCCATCAGAGAAGATGAGGAAAGTGGAGGCCCCAAGAATGCAGCTGGTTATGATGCATCGGCATCCTACACATAAGACACCTAATGGTCAAGGACAGGGACAGACAGGCCCAAAGAGGGATTATTATGCTCAGTTCCAGGGAAACGAATAAGGGCTTCGCGAGCAGGTTCCAATCAGTGAAGGCCCAGTGGAGAAAGGAACCATAATAAGCATTCAACTACACCAATATCAACCATTGTCTTGGAGGGGAAGGAAGCTTCATCCGATCCTAGGTTTCAGTCATGTCCGATGATAATGATCAAAATTGGAGACTTGGTGACAAGGGCTCTTTTGGATACAGGAAGTCATGTCTCATTGGTGTCCAGGGAGTGGTTTGCTCTGCTTAAGGATCAGGGAAAGGCAATCCCTACATTCCCCATCAGGGCAGCTCAGATAACCCTTGCCAATGGGCAAAAGGCAGGGATTGATAATTTTCAGATCTTGTTGGAGATGACTGTGGGAAAGAAAAATATTGACCAAGTGTTTTTAATTATGGGAGGTTTGGTCCAAGATGTGGTTTTGGGGTCAGATTTCCTACAACAGAACCAATGTATCATCAATTATAACTTAAGTGTATTGATCTGCGGGGGTGATAATATTAGACTCGAAGGTGCTGGGGAACATCAGGTGCCTCGAGTGGGATGCTTGCAAGGGGGAGTGGACCTGCAGATCCTACAACAAAAGATGAGGGAGTCAACACTGGCAACTGATGGGGAGAGAGAACAACTAGGTAAATTGCTCAAGGATAATGCTATGGTATTCTCAGGTATGCCAGGGGTCATCCAAGGTTATATTCACAGAATTCGGATTAAGGAAGAGAATCACTTTCAAACCCGAACTTATCCCATTCCCTTTCAGTACCAGGAAGAGGTGGAGAAACAATTGAACCAGATGGTGGAGTGGGGAGTAATAGAGAAATGCCCTGCACCTTATAATAATCCACTTGTGGTGGTAAAAAAAAGGATGGCACTATTCGATTGTGCCTAGATGCATGAAAACTGAATGCAATCACCATACCCGAGAGGGACATTCCTCCACCCATGACAGAGGTTTTTATGCAGTTGGCCAATAAGAGGGTGTTTACCACCTTGGATTTAACATCTAGTTACTGGCAGATCATGTTAGACCCGAGAGACAGACAGTATACTGCCTTTAGGTATGCAGGACATAGTTATGTGTTCAAGAGGATGCCTTTTGGGCTCATAAATAGTGGGGCTGGTCTTATCAGGTGTCTGGACTGTGTCCTATCAGAAGAAGTGAAGAAAAATTTAGTGTGCTATGTGGATGATGTAGTAATTGCATCAGATAGTCCTGAGGAGCATATGGTACACTTAAAAAGATTTTTTCAGGAGTGCAAGGAAAAACATATCACTGTAAACCTGGGCAAGAGTTGCTTTGCCATGAACAAAATAGTATTTTTAGGACATGTGGTCAACGGACAAGGGGTGAGACCTCACCCAGATAAAATTGCAGCCATTAAAGAGTTCCCTAGGCCTGAAACACGGAAGCAAGTGCGTTCTTTCTTGGGGCTCTGCAACTTTTATGGTAAATTTTACAGGGAATTTGCCAAGGACACCAAATCATTGGTGGACCTTTTAAGGAAAGAAAACTGATGGAAGTGGTCGGGCGACCAAGAATGAAGCTTCAACCTTATAAAGGAAAACTTTCAGCAGGTTGTGATGTTGCACCACCCAGATTTCATACGGCCATTTTATCTTCAAACGGATAGCAGCAAGAAGGGCTTGGGTGTAGTGCTGTTCCAGATTGATGAGCAAGGGTGGCACCGAGTGCTTTATTTTTGCAGTAGAACACTTCGGGGTGCAGAATATAACTATACCATCACGGAACAAGAAACCTTAGCTATTGTGTGGGCCTGTCATAAGTTTTGTCAATTTCTGGTGGGCTCCGAGGTGATCATCATCACAGATCACAAGTGCTTGGAGTTCTTGAATTGGGGTTACTTGACCAATGACCCCTTGATTCGATGGAGCCTCTTCCTACAGAAATTCAATTATAGAGTAATTTATTGCCCTGGTTCAGAAAACATAGTGGTGGACGTCTTGAGTCACCATCCTGTTAAAATAACCCCACATAACTTGACATTAGATGGTGCCAAAGTGGCTGCCACCACACCAGTAATAGACAAATCAGTGGAACAAAATCTTAAAAACTTGCAATATTGGCAGGAGAAAGACCCCAAATATAGTAGCATTAGGGAGGATTTAGCCATTCTGAACAAAAGGGTGAATTACCAGCCGAGAGACAAAGGGATACAGTGGTACCGAATTACTAATGGACTGCTGCAATATAAGACAAAACCCAGTGATGAATCATGGAAAAATATTAATCCCTCAGAAGATGCGGGAGCGACTCATTAAGTACATGCACCAATTGCATGGACACTATGGGCCAAAAAAGACTGAACGGGTCCTGCGTTGACAGTTTTACTGGGAGGGAATGCATTCAAGTGTCTTTATTGCACTAAAAAGCTGTGGTGTGTGTGCCCAGAACAAGCCTCCAAACCGATCATATGCGGGACATCGTCAACCCATTATACCCTCAGGACCAAATGAGCTGTTAGCTATTGATCATTATGGCCCTCTACCTGCATTTAGGAGGTACAGATTCCTCTTAGTCACATATGACGTCTTTTCAAAATATGTGCAGGTATTCCCAGTATGTCAGGCAAATGCTAAGAGTGCCATTAGAGTGTTGGAGGATAAGCAATTCCAGGAGGTGGGAAAGCCCAGAACCATTCTCTCTGACCATGGGTCTGCTTTTACCTCCAAGGAATGGAAAAGATGGGTCCAGAGCATGCAAGTAGAACACATCTTGACGTCTATTAGAAACCCACAATCTAATCCCTGTGAGAGGGTAATGCGGGAGCTTAACCGGTTGTTTCGGACTTATGCGGGAGATAAGCATCAGGGTTGGGTAAATCAGACCAATACAGTTATACAATGTATCAACCATACGGTTAATGAGGCCACTAACTTTACCCCAATCCGCCTTCATTTTGGTCATGATGGACAATGTATGATTAAAACCCCACTACCAATAGAAGGGGAGAAAATAAACAAAGAAGGAGACCAGAAGGAGGCCTTGAAATGTCTAAAGAAAACTGCAGAAAAAAGAAAAAAGGGGGTCATACAGCCATACCAATTCCAAGTAGGTGACCAGGTGTGGGTGCGCACACCACGTGTTAGTGACCCACGGCAGGATCAGTATAAGAAGTTCTTTCCATTATATTGTGGGCCTTTCAAGATAACGAAGGTTTGTGGAAGAAATGCATTTCTACTTCAGGACCATAAAGGCATAAAGGGAACATATAATGCCCGGAGTTTAAAGCCCTACCACCAGGTACCTCCAGATCCAGGAAAAATTTAAAATGGTCTTAGAAAACAAAAGGTAATGATGGGTACTGATTTTTAAATGAATAGGGACCATGAATTTTCAAATTATTTCTTAAGTATATAGCTATGTAAAATTTTTTTTGGGGGGAATATATATGTAGTCAATCACTAACCATAGAATAGATCACTATATTTTATTATGAAGCAGTTGGGTTACTCTTTAATTTAAACTTCAAGGGTCTCTGGTGTAAAAAAAAAAAAGAAAAAAAAAAGGATTTTACCAGAGTAGGTTTGATCTTTTTTTTTTTGTTGTTTTTTTTTCTTTTCATAACTTGAGGGATATGAAGCGTTCAGTGTGTATGAACACACAGAGCTTCATGTTAGTTGGTAAAATTAGTATACATATATATATATTTTTAAAACTCAAATATCTAATTTTTCATTTTTTATTTTTGCTTGTTTGCTAAAGGGGATATATGCAGGTGCAGGTGTATGACTTTACGAATGAGTGGACTTATGTATGTGTAAATTGTTCTATTGAAGTGCATTTTTTTATGTATATATTTTTGGAAAGAAAAATATATTTCCATTGTCATATATCTTTATCCTAAAGGCAGTTTGTTCCTTGCGAATAACATTTTGATGACTCTGCTTTTTTTTTTCATAAACATTCCGAAAAATATAGTTGCATGTAAGTGTGAATTCATTTTTCTCATCCTTGAGGCAATTAAAAGGCAAGTAAGATTTTATAACTTTGTGTAATCTTATCTCGATTGTGTCACCTATTTTTGGTAAAAGATCAACTCAGCTAGTTGCAGGATGTTTTTATTTTTTTTTATTTTATTGAAACAGAAAGATCAATTCATGGGAGTGTTGAATTGTTTTCTTATCTTCAAACTGATGTAAATCCTAAAAATCTTTAAACTGATGTAATTAAAAAAAGGAAAAATCAATCATGCGGTCTGTTTTCGTTTCTAACCAAGGAAAATATATTATAGGTGTTAAATATATATATATAGAAAACAAAGCCTTGCTTAGAAAAAAAAATTATAAATAGAGCAAAGAAAAAGAACCAGGGAATTCAAATTCAAATTATTCAAAGTCAAGCAGTGAAAGTAATTGATTCAAATTATTAAAAGTCAAGCAGTTAGAGAGAAAAAAGTTGTTGGTAGTAAGAAAGTTGGTGTTTTTTTTTTAAGAAAAGTGAGTCTCAACTACTAGTGCAATTGACTACATTTTATGCAGAGAAAAGACCCACGATATGGCTTTTGAGTAGTACAAATTACTTTTCCTTTCTCTGGAAAGTCTCCAGAAAAATGCATCAAAAGAAGAGGAGGAGAGACAAATCCCATGCTGCTGCTATGAAAGAAAAAGAGAAGCAACCTGAAGCCAGCCTATCCTGAGTCCAATAAAGCCAAAGATCGATCCTAATAATGAATGAACCTGAAAAAAATATCTGCCTCAATCAAAGTGACACAATGATCCATCGAAGAAAAATAGAGAAGCAACCTGAAGCCAGTCTATTCTGAATCCAGTGAAGCCCAAGGTCGACCCTGTCAATGAATGAATCGGTAGAAAAAATCTGCATCAAGCAAAGTGACACCGTAATCTATCGCAAGTATAAACTTTCTATCTTTAAAAAAAGAAAAAAATATTTATATCTTAAAAATACCTTCTATAAAAAAAAAAATGCGAACATTTAATTTCATTAGATTCATAAAATTTGAAAAAAAAACTATCTTAAGAAAATGTGTTTCAATAGGACGGTTATACATATATGAGTGTTTAGTTTATTTTTATTATTGTTTTAACAAGTCAATTTAAATTTTAACCATTACTTATTAATGGTTCAAACAACAGAAAAAAGTGTAATGTATAATTCTAAGTAGAACAAAAAGATTATTAGAGAGTTTAAAATTGCAGCTTTTCTATGTTTTATTTTGAGATATGCCGGTATGTTCTTTTAAGTATAATATATATTTGATTGATTAATTTCTTTGTGCCAATTTAGTTAAATATGGGTATAAATGATATTACACTATGAAACTAATTTATATAAAAATTTGTTTGTTTTATCCCGAATCTAAAGTGGGAAAGGGGTAACGATTCATTTTGAATGATAAAATAAGAAACAGTCAAAGTTAAATTTCTTAAATCGCGTCTAATTCTGACTTAGTGAAAAATGTCATTTATTTAATAATAAAAAAAAAGAGATAGAAAAGAAATCAAATATATAAAAAAAAAAATCCGCCCTCTTCCCGTATATGCATAATCACAGTATCTTGGTAAAGAAATTAAAAATATAAATGTGTTCAAATTATTTTATTTGATTTAAATTAAGATTCTTTGTGACAATTAAAGAAGGTAGAATGGTATATATATATATATAAGTGTGTATGCGTTTATCTAAATGTAAAAATAATAATGATAATAATGCTAGTTCTTCTTTTAAAATTTAAAATAGGCAATATTACTTATTGCAAAGATATGAGTTCATCTCACTCTATATGTATATTTAGTGAGGCATGCATTTGGGGAAAGAAATATCTCAGCAGTAGTATTTTTTTTTGCCTCCTTAGCATTTTATAGTTAAGATTCATATTTGAAATACTTGGGCATTTTATAGCCTATAAGATATGGTTGTCGGATTTCTCCATTATTACTTATTAAAGACAGGTTTAGGAAAAACATCTATGCAGATATAAATTAATGCTTTTAATGGGCAAATATATCAGTAGCTTAATACATTGATCTGTGCCTATATGGCTTTTAATAATAAAAAATATGTCTAGTAATGCTATGCGGTCTGCCACGCGGATATTTTACCGATCTTGGCGATACGAGATAGACATGCCTTTCTTTCAGCCGATGAATGGGTATACTCTATAAAGATAGTGATTCAAAACCCACGCTCTATTATTTCCTACACAAGCCAAGCTGAATGCGGATGTGTTACTATAGGAATATATACATTACTGCTCGACAAAGAAGATTGGCCCATGTTTGCCAATGCTAATAATATAGCCAGCACAGGATTCAAACCCCGACGCTACTGAACGCTGTAATTAGATTTCTTAATCATACCTGTTGTTAATTCTGTGGGAAATAGATAAGCCATATTTTTCATATAATTATTAATAATAAAGGGTAATAAAATTATGCTTTTGTCCATAACTCCTGCTGAGAAGACTAACAATAAAATATTATAATGACAAATACATATATACTCTACTTCCCCTATGTATGTAAACACACGCATAAATTTGTTATATATATTCATTTGGCCTCTAGCTTAATATAACCAGGTATTGTGTTTGCTCTCCAAAAATTGGCATATTAATTTTATAGTGGCATATTTCTTGATAAAATATTATCACTCTCAATATAAAATTTTGTTTTATGCTGACACACAGTATAATACTGATTATTTACTGTGAGTGTAACTATCATTTTTTAGTTAATTTTTTTTTTTATCGAATCACAATTGTTATTGTCATGGAATCCAGTATGATTTCATTGTAATGTACACACACACAGCTAATACTGAGGTTCATTATTGTAATTATTATTTTATATATTTCACAACCTTAATTGTCATTATTGACAGGTGACCTCTTTGTAAAATCATATATTTATTCTGGGGATATTGAAATTATGTACTATTATCACTATTGATCATCAAACGTAATTGTTATTTATTTTTTTGGTTAAAAAAAAATGTAATCCCATACATGGATCATGATTAGATCCAAACATGATTGTTATTAATTATATTTTCTAATTGTATTAATAAATTGTATATATATATCTATACCATTGTCATGTCATTCCCTGGTTCATCATATCCACTCATCTATATCCACACTTGATTAAATCATATGTATGTATTCAAAACCTATGAAATATTAATAATAATAGTTTAAGCTATATCATAGTATTTAGTGAATATCTGAGATTAAATTAATAAAGTCTAGTGCATGATAGGCTAGGTTTGAATTGAGAGTCCTTGTTTCTACCCTGACCACCGGGACCGAAGAAAAACGATAACCATTAGTAGCATCAGGAGCGTTGGTTGGATAGTGGAGATTTTGGAGCACTGGCAAATAGGTTAAAGCTTAGTACTGTTCCGCGACTACCATATCCCGAACATACTGGGTTTGAAGTACTTTTGCTATGTCTCTGAATCTTGTTGGCTAATCATACGATTCTGAACGTTACAATATATATATATTTCAGGGATTGCTATTATAATAAAGAATAAAAATGAGATAATATCCATAAATAGAAATAACTTTTAATCTTTATTGTTACCAAAAAATTTATCAAGTAAAAGACATCCTTTTGCTCAACAAAAAGCTCAAAACAAAAGAGCTAATGAAAAAACTGGCTTGGCCTCAAAGATTGGCAATTAGTAGGAATTGATAATTTCTTAGTAAAAGTAAAGATTATTTCTATTTAGATGGAAATTATCACCTCATTTCTACACTTGTGTATGTATATATATATATATACATATATATATGCTAATTTAATTAAATGATATATATATAATATTTTTAAAACTGAAGATATATATAATTTTTGGATAATAATTTTTTATTTGAAATTTTTTACAAAGAATCACTGATAACTTTATACAAATTGATAATCTTTTTTAATGTTTTCTCAGAAAAACCAGCAATTTGATATCATTATATTTCTGTCTTGGTAAAAATCACAACATAATATTATACTATAGGTTTGTCACAGTTTAATTTTATGTTAAGTGGATACATTTTATTACTAGTAAATCTTTATTTTATTTTTATTTTTTGTCTTTATCCATAAATTGCAGAAATAATTAAAAAATAATAAAGCACTAAAGTTTAGATTTCAGCTCTAAATTTTTTATTAATATTGACTATTATACTAGGACAAATATAATGTTTTTATATATTTCTACAGCTATTATTTCAATTTTAAATTGATATTCATTAATTTAGTATATAATAAATTTATAAAAATTAAATACATTATATATATAATTATACAATTATGTTTTTGATGTATTGAAACTTATACATTAAAAATATGAAATAAAAATAACCCCCTAACAGGTTATCATTTTTCTACCGTTAGCTCTGGTGGCAGTTCTTGTCAATATTTAACCTTTTATTTTACTATAAAACATTTATTTTAAATTAAAATTAAATAAATTGGACTTGGTGTTTTATAAATTTAACTTTACATATAAAAAACATTCTAAAAAATCATATTCAAAGCTTGCAAATAGTGAAAAACTGACTATAAATTGAGAACAAGATGTTAAACAGTGAATAGAATAAACCTAAGTAAGCAACTCTAAAAATGTATTTACATTTTTTTTAAAATGAAATTTATTTTTAAAATATAAACAAATAAATGTTAATCTTTAATAAATTTATAAAATTGTGTTTTAAAATATTAAAATTTCTTTATAATTTTTAGAATACATAAAAAGATCTTAACATAGTGTTAGCAATGGTGTTATGCAATCCATATCACAAGACATGGCCATTGCAAGAGCTGTAGCTTTCTTTGTTAACATTATGCTCAAATTTATTAACATCTATTTTTAAAAATAAAATATATACAAATAAAATCAACATACATGTATTATTTTGGGGTTAAATAATTTTTATACAATTATTGTGTAAAAATAGGAAATATTTACTTAGTTATAAATAAATCATGTTTTTTTGTATTTCAAAACTTTTCTTCAAGTAATCTCACAAATGCTTTGGAAACCTGATTAAAAAGAAACAACACTATCAAACATGTGGAGGCAGGATCAAAAACATGAAATCTGGCATAAGTAAACCCTGATCATTATGGACCATATGGAAAATACAATTTCTTCAGGTTTTTTTATTTAATAAATCAACATGCATTGTTTGTAGTGTTAGCATTTAAAGAAACCCCCATAGAAATGTCACTACAGATTTAACATCAAATGAGAATTTACAGCAGAGAAACTACTGCATTACCTCTGAAGTAAACAGTCACAGCAACAGTCAACTGTTCTGTTAATATTTTGTACTATAGTCAGATTGTAAGCTTGTAGAATTTCATTTAATAAATTAATTTTTTAAACAATTTTGTCATATTAGTTCATTAATAAATGTTTAATAATAAGCATGCATAAAAATAGTAATTTTCTTTGACCAAAAACTTTTTTCTAAACTGAAGGCCATATTTATGATAAATTAACCTTACAGTATGAGCCATGACTTAGTTAGATTTAATGCATGTTTGGCCCAAAATAATAACATAAATCAAGGTTAACTTTAAAATATTTAATTTTTCAAATATGTGTGTTTTAATTTAATAAGTTTTATCAATATAACAAAATTATTATTAAAATTAAGGTTGTTTTCTCATCCTTGGTGTTCACCTTAAGATGTCGCTACTTCTAGGTAAATTCCTAGAAATATAGTTTCACCAGCCTTCACCCAACCAAAAAGGAATTTTTCTACGTTCTGAATGCAGAAAAGTCCTCACGTTACATTGGACAGAGGAAGCAGTGACAGAAGCCAACATAAAGATACTTTTTTCTATGACAAAACACAGAAAGAGTTCTCGATGGCTGCCGGTTATGGCTTTTTTCTATGCTAAAAGCAAAGAGAAAGAAATGCCTTGATTGGCTGCTGTAGTAGTCAATTTTGTTCATCATTTTCTCATAATAGTAGAATATCTATTTTCTCTGTAGTTTCGGGTGAGAGTGTGTGTATTTGAAGCAGTCATAGTTTTTTTAAATTTGATAAGACATCTATTTTTTTAATGTGTTGTAACTTACTTTACTGTTGTAAGTTTAGTAATAATGTCCCGAAGATTCCATTATGAAGGGGTAACCCTCAAAAATTGCTTTTAAGGGTGCAAAAGGGAAAAAAAATTAAAGGATCACGCAAAAAGTACCATTTTCATGAGAATTTGTCCATGACCAGTTACTTTTGCTATATATAGACACACAAACAAAAATAACCTACTGTCTAATTATTAGGAATTACTTGTCCGAAAAATAAAATTAGTCAGGTATTATTATTTATTTATTTTTGTTACATTTATTGTTTTAAAATAAGATTAGTTTTTATATCTATACACTAACAAAAACAACCCAGTTCCTGATTAATTACTGTCTTTAAAAAAAAAAAAAAAGCAAATTCAACGGTTTGATTTTTTCCAATGGAGTCTTTGAATTACGGTTTGTTTGTTTTTATATATACACAAGATTTACCAAAAGAAAAAGAAACCCACTTTCTGATTAATTACTGTCAAAAGAAATCCAAATTAGTCAGCTATCATTTTTAATTTTAGTATTTCAATAATGGTACCCTTTTTATATAGACAGACTTAACAAAAACAACCCACTTTCTGATTCATTACTGCCCCCCCCCCCCAAAAAAAAAAGAAAACAAAAATTAGTCGGGTATCATTTTTCAATCGAGTCTTTTAATGACGGTCCTTACTAATAGTAGTCGGGTATCAATTCTAAATTGTAGTATATAAATTACATTACTTTTGATAGATTTAGAATTACGTCTTGTTTTTTAATAAAATGATTGATTTACTCTTGACCAAAAATACCGTAACTTTAAAAAAAGACACACATAAAGTCAAAAAAAAAAAGTGAGAAAATGCCCTGTAACTTTAAAGACACACACACACACGAACTAAAAAACAATCTAAGATTAATAAACATTGACTTATTACGTCTTGCTTTTGAATCAAATTATTGATTTACTCTTGCAAAAAAAATACCGTAACTTTAAAAAGACACACCTAAAGTCCAAAAAAAAAAAATTCAAAAAATCCCCGTAACTTTAAAGACACACACACAAACTCAAAAACAAGATAAGATTAATAAACATTTACTTATTACATCTTGCTTTTGAATAAAATTATTGATTTACTCTTGCAAAAAAAAAAAAAAAGACCGTAACTTTAAAAAGACACATGTAAAGTCAAAAAAAAAAAAATTAGAAAAACACTGTAACTTTAAAGACACACACACACAAAGTCAAAAACAAGATAAGATTAATAAACATTTACAAAAATGAAAAAAAACTAACATCATATAATAATATTAGTTAGTAGAATATTTTATTACAAATCTAAGAAATCAGATCTTTTTAGATCAAATTGATCATTTACGTCTGGCCTGGAATCGTTATATGTATATGTTTTTGATTAGCATCAACACCATCTTAAGGTGAACACTAAGAATGAGAATACAACCAAAATTAATTTTAAATATTACTAAAAGAAAGAAAAGTTAGTAAAAGCTATAAATTTATTTATGGAAATAAAACAACAAAGCTTATCTTCTAATATAATTTTATTGGTTCATCCCACCACACACATTTAGGCCTTTCTAAAACCATAATACATATTTTCTATCTATTAAATAAAAACATTTTTTACAATGATTATTCATATTTGGTAAATAACTTACAAAACCTTTAATGATTGGTGATAACTTTTAACATTTCATAATACAAAAAAGAAATTAAATATATAATATTTACTATTTATTTAAAAGTATTTACTGCAGAAAGGAGTTTGTTATTAACTGAAAGGAGACCCTTTGATTCCTCTTGGAGGCCTTAAAGGAACTGAGCAGGGCAAATTCCTAATGTCCACTCCATACGTTCTTGTTGTTGCAGCTGTTATTACTATGTGTTTATTCATATAGTATACGAACATGGATGGGCTGCTCACCAACACGCATTAGCCAGCATGGTGAGTTTATTGGCTTTTTACCTCCGAGTTTAAGATCAAGAAACACCATGGTCTTTCTTCTCAGTGCCTGATAAGGCAGAATGAATGTTTGCGTAAATGATAAAGATTTTTCCCAATTATACAATTATGACAGACAAAAATAAAGCATGGCCCTTAATCCCAGGAGGCTGTAAAGTCACCAACCAAGGCAGCGGTTGGTGGCCGAAGGCGGAGCGTGCTAAGAATATCCTGGAGGCAGACCCAGGCTGCCATTTGATGACGACTTTTTATTTAGGTACTTACAACTGCAGATCACTTTCAAGTGAAGGAAGATTGCAAGAATTAGAAGAAGAACTCTCTTATATTAAATGGGATATTATTGGACTTTGTGAAGTTAGAAGAAAAGGTGAAGAGACAATTGATTTAAAAAGTGGACATATGCTCTATTATAAAGGCACAAATATTGGAAATACAAGTGGAGTAGGATTCATTATAAATAAAAAGTGGAAGAACAATATTGTGGAGATTGATGGTGTATCAGACAGAGTGGCAAGATTAGTTATACAACTTAATAGCAGATTTCAAATGCAGATAATTCAGGTTTATGCCCCAACAAGTTCTCACAGTGATGAAGTAGTAGAAGATTTTTATATGGATGTACAAAAGGCTTTTGATCAGAGTAAACAACATTTTAAAATTGTTATGGGAGATTTTAATGCTAGAATTGGTAAACAAATGAAAGATGAAAGTGTTGTAGGTAATTTTGGTTATGGTAATAGAAATGAGAGAGGACATAGACTTGTGGAGTTTGCAGAGAAGGAAAAACTTTATATTATGAATTCTTTTTTTGAGAAAAATGTTAGAAGGAAATGGACATGGAAGCATCCAAATGAAGGTACAGCAGAATTGGATTATATTTTGACTAACAGGAAATACATATTTCAAGATTGTAATGTTCTTAATAAATTTAACACAGGAAGTGATCATCGATTAGTAAGGGATAAGATACATGTTAATGTAAAACTAGAGAGACAAAAATTATTAAGAAAAACTATATTTACAGTTGATATTCCTAATCTTCAGAAACATTCTAATGAATTTAAATTAGAACTTACAAATCGGTTTCAAGTATTAGTAGATTTTGAACATGATTCAGATTTGAATGAAATTAATATGAAAATAACTGATACACTTTTAAAAACTGCAACAAAGATAGCTGGTAGAAAAAAGCAGCAATTGACTAATAAAATTTCTACTGAGACTAGAGAACTTATGAAGAAAAGAAGGAATATGAAGATATGCAAGAATGATGCATTAAAAAGAATTGAATATCTCGAATTTTGTAAAATGGTGCGGAAAAGAGTTGAAAATGATATAAGAAAGTATAACTGTGAACTAGCAAGAAAAGCTGTAGAAGAAAATAAAAGTCTTAAGAATGTAAAACAACATTTTGGTATTGGTAGGAAATTTATATCTGCAATAAGGAAAAAAGATGGAATTATTACTAAAAAGAGGGATGACATTATGAAATTGGTAGAAGATTTTTATCAAGAATTATATAGTAATAAAGAACAAGTACCTCCTATATCTATTACATCTTCCAAATTGCCCAGAATTTTAAATGAAGAAGTGAGAAATGCAATTAAATGTATGAAAAAAGGAAAGGCTCCAGGTAATGATGGAATTATAATTGATATATTAAAAGAAGCAGGTGAAGAAACAGAAAAAATATTAGCAAAGTTATATACCAAATGTCTAAATGATAAAGATGTATCGGATGATTGGAAGAATGCAGTAATAATATTAATATTTAAAAAAGGTGATAAAGAAGATATTAGAAATTACAGACCTATCAACCTTTTATCAGTTTTATATAAAATTTTTACCAAGATAATTACAACTCGTCTACAGAGAACCTTGGATTTTCACCAACCAAGAGAACAAGCTGGATTTAAAAGTGGTTTTAGTACAGTAGATCATATTCAAGTATTGAGAGAAGTTATAGAAAGGACAAATGAATATGAGTTGTCATTATGTTTTGGATTTGTAGATTATGAAAAGGCATTTGATTCTATAAACATTTCTTCAGTGATTAAAGCATTGGATCATCAAGGTATAGATCCAGGATATTGTCATATTTTAAAGAATATTTATAAAAATGCAACAGCAACAATTAGATTACATAATGATACTGGGAAAGTCAACATTAAGAAAGGTGTAAGACAAGGTGACTCCATATCTCCAAAACTTTTTACAGCAGTGCTGCAAGAAGTATTTTGTGGATTAAAATGGGAAACTAAAGGAGTGAAAGTAAATGGAGATTATTTAAGTCATTTAGATTTCGCAGTTGATGTAGTTGTTTTTGCAAATAATGCTTCTGAGCTGCAGGAAATGTTGCAGGAGTTATCAGATGAAAGTAGGAAAGTAGGACTAAAGATAAATGTTAAAAAGACTAAAGTAATGTTTAATCGATTTGCTCAAAATATGAAAATATAGATTGATTATGATGAATTAGAAGAAGTTAAGAGTTACAAATACCTTTGTCAGATTATTAATACAGATGGAAACATAATAGAGGAAATTAATCATAGAATTAAACTTGGTTGGAGTGCTTTTGGTAGAAATAACTTGATATTAAAAGGAAATATGCCTATGTGTTTGAAAAGAAAGGTTTTTAACAAATGTGTTTTACCAGTTCTTACTTATGGATCTGAGACTTGGACACTTAATAGAAGATCAATACAGAGACTTCAGACCACTCAAAGAAGTATGGAGAGATGTATGTTGGGAGTAACAAGAAGAGATCAAAAACGCAATGTATGGGTAAGAGAACAAACAGGTGTTACTGACCTCATTGAAAAAATTAAAAGATTGAAGTGGAGTTGGGCTGGACATATTGCTAGAAGAGATGATAATAGATGGACAATTGAAATTTTAAACTGGATTCCAAGAGATTGTAAAAGACCCAGAAGGAGACCACATGTAAGATGGATGGATGAAATAAGAAAATGTGTAGGGGTGATGTGGAGTAGAGAAGCTAAAGATCGGAGAAGATGGGTTAAACTTGGAGAGACCTTCATCCTGCAGTGGATTGATAATGGTTGATAATGATGATGATGATTTACTTTAAAATTTCAATAAAACTATTTATTCATTTACTAGTATCATTATTATCTTTCTCAAAGAAGAAGAAGAATAATAATAATAATAATAATAATAATAATAATAAGTAATAATAATAATAATAATAATAATAATAATAATAATAATAAAATAATAATATTAATAATTAATAATATTATTAATTATGATATTAGATAGAAGTATTATTAAGAATATTATTATTATTATAAATATTATAATTATGATTATTAATATTATGTAAGAAGAAGAAGAAGAAGAAGAAGAAGAAGAAGAAGAAGAAGAAGAATAATAAGTTATTATGAATATTATTATTATTGAAGAAGAAGATTATTATTATTATTATTATTATTATTATGTATTATTATTATTATGAATAATTATTATGTAAGAAGAAGAAGAAGAAGAAGAAGAAGAAGAAGAAGAAGAAGTAGAAGAAGAAGTAGAAGAAAAAGAAGAAGAAGAAGAAGAAGAAGAAAAAGAAGAAGAAGAAGAAGAAGAACAACAACAACAACAGCAACAACAGCAACAGGAATTGAGACCTTAGTAATATAAAAAATGTACCTGATTTATATCAATAGTAAATCAGCTTTTAAATGCTACAGTGTAAAATAGAGACCATTCAATAGATCTTCATAGACATTAATGAAGAAAAAATTTCTACTTAGAATATTTGAGAATTGTCAGTTAGTAAAGATTTGAGTGGATTTCATCTTTGTTTTACTCTTTAACTAAAAATAGCTTTATACTCACTTTTTATTCAACATTGGATAATTAGTTGAATTGTATAAGAAATAACTGTATAAAATAATTAAACCTGATTTGAATCTGAAAATATATTAAGCAAATCCTGTTTCAAATTCAGTTAGTATTTGTTTTATATATATAAACCAGATTTTTTTTTTACTTAAGCTACATTTTATTTCAAACAGGTCATTTATCAAATAAATCATTTCAAATTAAATAAATAAATTAAAAGAAATGGTATTTAATGAAAAATGAAAGAACATTCAGGAAATTTATGTGATAAGAACTTCAAATGAATTGACCAATTTTTTATTCTAACAGAAGAATAGTTTTAATATTCTAGTGAGAAAAGAAATAAAAAGATGTCACGTGGGAACTATATATTCAGCATTAGATTATTGTATAAATGTTTTACCTCGTTTGATTTTTAACAAAATGAACAAGATTATTAAAGATTTTCTGACAATTCGGAATCTTCAAATCGTTATTGTTATTCCTAAGAGAATTTTCAAAATGTATGAAAAAAAAACAAAGTAACCAATCCATTCATTTTTAAAATAGTGTTTATGTAGATATTAAAAGTGATACAAATAAAATGTCCGTGTCAAGCGTTGTTAGCCGAGAGGTCAGCGCAGCGGCCTTGCAAGCCAGCAGTTGGTTGCGACGCTTGTTGCGGGTTCGCCTCCCTGCCGATGCTATGACATATGAAAGAAAAAAAAGTCCGTTAATTAAAAACATTGGAATAATAATAAAAATATATTTATTAATTTTATTATATTTATTATTTTTATTGTTGTGTAAAAAGTATTATATACTATACTAACGTTTATTTTAGGACAGAAGTTACCTTATTTCCTATTTTGAAAGTGATCGAATATTATTAAAACAAGATCTAGTATAAATTTGTTCGAGGCAATCTTACTCTTATAATAAATTATTTGCACAACAAATAACAGATTTGTAGTACCTAGTAGTAGATTTTCCTGACATGCCTATGCTCTAAGTTTCAAACCCAACTAAAGCTTATAATGCTTTTTGGCATTAGAATGTCCGAACAAAAGCTGGCTTATATTCAGTCCACTTAGCTAATCTATAATAGTTAATAAATTGGTATGCTGCTAATCTGAGGTGAGATAAATCTTCCAAACTAATTAAGTTTAGTCAAATAATTATGAGAAGAACATAAAACGTGAATATAATATAATGCATAACGCTCAGCTCTAAAATAAGCAAGTACTGCTTTAACTTTATATATTTATGATTATACAAACAGCTTGGGTTGGATTTAAAACTGTAAAGTTTTGAATTTCAGGACATTATCTTATGGGGTGAATATGTTTTTTAGATGTTTAAATTCATTAGTATCAACTTTAACTCCAAAGTCCTCATCAACACTAATTATATGCAAAAAAAAAACAACTATAAGCAATGAAGCGATGCAATGTAATGAGATGTGCTATGCCTTCTCTTTTAATGAAGTCAGACATGCCCAGAGAAACATGTTAGCCACCTTACCTTCGCTTTCCCTTCCCCAACACTATTTTTCCTATATTCTTTTCTATGCTACTCCATCCCATTTTCACAACATTATATTTGTTCACTCTGTGGTCTTTATCTAAATTCCTCTTATCTTTTTCCAAACCCAGCACAAAAACTAGTAACCCATTTTCTGTATAATCAGTTTGTTTATATTTATTCTATTACAACTTCATTATTTATATTATTTCTGCTTGTAAGCATTTATAGTCAATTAGCAGAAGCCTAATATTTTTCATGCCTACCTTACATAACTTGCAGACTAAATCACCCACATTTCTTCATTTATGTGTATATTTCCTTGTTGTTAACAATCCTGTTTAAGCCTTAAACATTAAACTACTTTCCTTGCTATTATCATAAATTACTCATACACAATATTCTGTTTACTTCTATATAAACTCTTTTTATTCTCCATACTAGTTCTCCATCTCTCCAACTCCCTACTTTTTTAATACATCTGTTTTTCTATCTGATTCTTTGCCACTATAACACTCAAAAATCCTCCCAACACAATCATCCTACATTTTGTATACATATACTGATGTAAAGTCTTTATCCAAATCTTCTGCATATTGTACTATATTTCTCACCCTAATTAAATATTATTTTGGTTAATTTCTTACTATCCATAAACTTCTATTGAACATTTTCAATTTATTTTTTGCATCTCTCTTATAAAAACTTGATCATCCCATTTGTCCTTAAATTATCACCTTTGTTATATACACATTTGCATCTAATGTATGTTTCCTACTTTGTACTTTTTCTAAGTAATCTAACACCTCTTTACTAACACATAACACATCATAATCATAAGTTAACACTGCTATTGCCACTCTCTTTCATACAATTTTTGCTACATCATATTTATTATATGAAAATACTGTTAATTTCTTTACCAGGCCCTTTCATTTCTTTGCTTCATTTATCCATTTTTTTCTCCATTTATCCAAGAAATTTCTCTGATTACTTAAGATGATTCCAAAATAGTTATAACTATTCACCATATTTAACTTTATATCCACCAATAAAAATTCTTTCTCTTCTCTTTCCCAACATTTATCATCATTACCTTTGATTTTACTTCACTAAGTTTAATCCCTATCTTTTTATTCATCCTTAAGCATGTCTTCAGCATAACTTCCATATCTTCTCTGCTTTCTATGCACTAGAACATATCATCAGAAAATAAAAGACCTGATAATATATACACTCCCTTGCCATTTATTAATGGTATCTTCTTCCCTTTTTCCTAGTCTTTCTATTGATCTCTCCATTTCTCTCAAATAAAACAAAAACAAAATAGATGACATAGGGAATACATGCAATAGTTCCACCCCATTCTTAATTCTAAGTGATTCTATATCTTTTAATTGTTACATATAGTAATTATCATTATAGAATCTCTTAATAAGATCCACTAAAGCTCTATTCATTCCCAAATTTACTAAAATTACCCATAAACTATTTTTATTTATTCTGTCATATGCCTTCTCTATATCTATAAAGACTATAAATGTCTACCTGTATTCCTACTCCTATCTATAAGATATGTGACTACAAATAAACTAAAACCTTTTTGCGCTTCTCCCAACTATATTATTTTCTTCCATTCATTTTGCCACACTTGCAGCCACCATATATCCAAAAACTTTATATAACACTGAAGTTACTACTATTGGTCTATAATTGTTTATCTTTCTATGATCCTTACCCTTTCCTTTAAATAATAGCCACATTCTTGTATTATTCCAACTACCTGGAAATTCTGTTCTTTTGTGCCATCTTATTAAAACATGATAATAGATTTAATTTTACCTTATTTTCAAATTTCATCATCATCTTTTCTGCCCATGCATCTAAACCTATTTGCCCTTCCACTTTTCAATTTCTTCCCTGCCTCATTCAATTTATTATCTGTAAAACAAATATTTCCATTACAATTTATGTTTGTTATCACCCTGTTCTTCACACCTAACATCTTTTCTATATTCTATACATGCTTGATAATGATTACCTCTAATGCTTACTCTTTTTCCTCATTATTTAGTAATATTATTTCTCTCTTTCCTATATTGCTTATTTTAATATATTGTAACAGTCAAGTTTGTACATTCGCGTAACAGAATTCAGAATCCAAGCAAAAGAGACCGAAGCTGACCAGACTAGGACTGTGACATCCCGAGTCCGACCGAACTTCAACTCGTAAGCCAGGATTCCAAGACTCAAGACCCTATGAATGACCACCTTGAAATTACACGTAGTATACCTCTTTCCACATGGCCGACATAGGTCACGGAGAAGCAATGAGACTCTGATAATTAAAAGAGAGGTTCTTGATTGACTAAAATATCACTAAATTTAATTTAACTTAATGCATAGTTTTCACATATATAGACTATAAATAGTAATTAGAATTGGATTGAATTAGATCAATAACGAAACAGAGAACGAAATACATTAAATTAATTATATATTTATTTACAATTGGCATGAAATTGATTAGTTTTACACATTTCAGCGTCGAATGTACAAACATTGGGTGGATAAGAGAACACATTCTCTTTTTATATACAATTATAAATAGCTTTATATGAATAATTTTTATACAATTCAAAATAGCTTTAGATAAATACTTTCATTTAATTTTCATAAATGGGTTTGACATGTGCCCATCTTATGAGTTGCTTTTCAATTAATACATAATTAATCACTACGTTATGTCTATAAATCTCGATAAGCCAAATCCTATTACATTTGTGGCTGGTATATAAATAATTATATTAAACTTTGATCATGAATTCATTTACTAAAATATACAATATGATTTAATGACGAGCGCATAAACCAGCTCAAGTAATGATCGATCGAACATGGCTTTCGAGAGAAAATTTCAGAATGCTGAAAGCGTTATATAAAGGTGGGAGAGTTGGCTGCATAAGATTTTACCAATGCGCTATGGCACAGGTAAACAATAATAAGAAAAGTCGCTCTGCGGATGGATGAAATAACTTCAGGGTTCTTGCGACAAACGCCGGTACCCTGTAACCGATCGCAATGCTGCGTGAAAAGGAACATTGTGTTCAGGAATGGTGGGGGACTTACGTGCTAACCTGGCCTTGGCTCAGGCTTCACTACTGCTCTACCCTATAAGAGAAGATGTGCTGGCAATGCCGTGGCTCCATCTTAAGATACGTATATTACGTATAGCAGCAAAACGAGAATATTTTTATAAAATAAGATCACATCTGCCAAGCAAAGAATGGTATATTTCATACTATGAAATACTGAGTTAATAGCATATTAGCTCTATCAAATTGGGACCAACTCTTGCGTAGCCTGATAATAAATGTCTATGCTACTAAAGGGAATATTATTACATCTGTACTTTGACATGTTCGATCTATTAAGTTACTTATAGATAATAAAGATTTAAGGAGGGAAAGTATATTTCTATGGACTTAAGAATTTAAATGTCAAATATACTTATAAATATGATCAAGGCTAAATTTAATTCTAAATAAAACTATAAGGTTAAGTTTTTAACTGGTTGATCAAAAGAGCCACATTTCACATATTAAATCATTTAAATAAAAAAATAGGATTTCGAAACAGCGCAGAAAGTTGACGCTATAAATAAATTACACAAAGATTTTCAAATAATATCTTCTTAAAATATACATGAAATTAAGTGCTCACTGTTTCGAAATTTTGGCATATAAAATATAATAAGCATTAAGATAAAATAAGCAAAGAAATATAGACACAACCGCAGTGATATAACTTTAAACTAAATACTTTACTTTAAATGAAAGGAAAATATAAATTACTCAGATTATTTAAACTTTAACAAACATGAAATTTCGAATAGCAATTAACATATTTAAAATATTAATTAAATGGATTTAAGTTTTGGTTACATTTAACTTTATCATTATTTTAAAAGAAAGTTAGCTAACTTAGATAGATATTATTACATTTAGAATTACACAGAGCTCTGCGGTTTGAAAAATAAAACGGTACCGGTATGATTTATCTGCAAGTTCTTGGCTGTTGGTTTGGTTTAGTTTGACTGGGCGGCATCATCTTTCCCATTATGTTAGGCTCGTCTCTTCTATCGGCATGATGGTGGTTTAGGCATTTCGACGAGAGAAACCCCGTTCTCCCACGGAGTAACAGCAACAAGATGCCCGCTTTTAGCCGGACATGTTAAACTTTAACAATTGTGAAGACTGGCTACAACTCTCACTAACAATATGGCTGTCCTCTTGTTAAAAAAATACAGAGTATTTATATGTTTTCCTTATCGGAATCTCCCGCCTCAAGACTCACTAAACTCAGGAATTTAATTAAATATTTTTCAATTTATAATCCAGATCTTAGATAACTTATGTTAGAAACATTCCATAAGCTATTATTATAATTAAGATTTTTCGTTGCAAACAATTGTCCAATTTAGATTTAAAAATAACTTAATCTTATCCAAGGGGATTTCAATTAGTAAATTTTTAACTAGTTTTACTTTTTACGAATTCCAGGTATGGTCGTTAATGACACTTGTTTACAACCAAAAATCTTTTAATTACTTGACCAGCTTTTATTTTTAATCTTACATAGAAACTCTTTCTATTTAAAAACAACCTTTTAACATTTTTTTAAAACGAAAACATTCCCAACATATTTATTAAAAATAATTTGCAAACATATTTTGATATAGCTTTTAAATATATTTTCGAGAAACCTTTCTCTGAAATATATTTAAAACAAGAAATCCTTTAACAATTTTAAAGAAACATTTAATAGTATTTTTAGATAACGGCTTTTACATATTTTAAATCATGTCTCTCTTCTATATAGCACAGATTATATATCCACATACGAAATTACAATATTAAACAACAAAATTAATAATTTACTCTTAACTTAAATAATATAATAAACATTTTTAGAAATATTAAATAATTTTAGGACGCTATAATTTTACTAATCCTATCTAATTATAGCGTTCGTTCGCACATAAATATATAATGCTGTTTAGACAGACATGAACTAATTTTAAATTTATCAACATTTAAATAGGTTCGAACTTAGCACAGATGAGAGTGTCATTAGGTTTGATGGTGAAACGGAAAGGGATTGGAGATTTCCGTTTCAATATTTCCAAAATTTTTTACTTCCATCTCTTCCATTATATTTTCCAATAATTTACTATTTAACTTCATTCTCTCTAGTTATTTATTTTAGCCAAGTTTTTTTCAAAAATAGTTTTCCCTTTTTTACATTTTTTGTTTTTAATAACATGTTTATATTATCTACATGATTATTCATCTCTTTTACACTTTTACTAATTCTCATTTTTTTCTTACTTTTATTCTTCTGAATATTCTCACTTAAATCCTATTTGCCACTTTTTCTATTAAACCTTGCCTAACCAGTCCTTAATTTCATCTCCAATAAACTCTTCCATGATTTCTTCTACTTTTATTTTATATTTGTCTAACTTATTCTTATCATTCATTCTCCATCCACATCATTTACTATTGTTTCTATTTTACTTACTATTTTCCATCCCATTACTAACCATTTCTATTATAAAGAAATTACATTCACTATTACATACTCTCTTTTCATTATCAAACACGTTAATTTTTCATATTTATTCATTCTCACTTTCTCTACTAATACATAATCTATTGTGTGAAATACATTATTTCTAGATGATATGTATTGCCCCTCATAAATATTTGTCAAATTTCCATTGCTCAAATTCTTTATCTGACAATTTTATTTTAAATGCTGTTCTTTCTTGTTATCCACATCATCAATCTCTTCAATATGCCCATTCATATACACTATAACTATTATTTTTTCCCTTTTTTTGAAATTCTGTATACCTTTAACTATGCATTTATATATGCTACTGTTTCATTCCCCTATAATTTAACTATCTCCAATGGCCATATACAATATAGCCACAATCCATTCTTGTCTTCCTTAACCTCATCTCAAATCACAAATGTTATTGACACTTCACAACATTTAAATATTTTTTAAACACAACTCTTATACCACCATCATTTTTTTCTTTTCTATTTATATCCTCCATACCAAATCTTCCAGTGTATATTTTTCTTCTTCTCTTGGATGTGTTTCCACTACTGCTAATACTTTAAGCCCTTTGTTTTTACTGCTTTGTTTATTTCCAGCCATTTTTTGGTCTCCTACCATCTTGCATATTCCAATATCTAATAATTTCATCCTTTCTTACTACCTTTTACAAATTCTTTTGTCCTTTATTTCTCTATTATATTTTTAATTAGCTTATTTATCATTAGTTTTATAGATCCATTCTCTCTCCACATCTACATTTATATCTAAATCAGCAACCCTTTGTTTATTTTTTACATCCTGCTTACTCTTAATCTTCTTTTTGATAATACTGTAATTTCAAATCCAATAACCATCTCTTTATAAGTTTTTCAAATTATATTTTTCATAAATTAAATTACTTAATGCTTTACTGCAGTGTGATGCACTATAATTTCTTCTTTCTTGGAGTCAAAAGCTCTCAATCACTATGCCCTGAGAAACCTGTTAGCCACCTTACTTTCCCTTTTTATTCCACACCCTAAGTTTTTCCCATATTTTTTCTATCCTACTCTATCCCATTTCCATAATAATATCTTTGTTTAACTATAGGATTTATTTAAATCTCTCTTATCTTTTTCCAAATCCAGCATAAAATCTAATAATCACTTTGTTTATATTTATTCTCCCACAACTTAATTATTTATACCCTTTCTGCATATTAGCCTTTACATTCAATTTAAAGATGATCTAATATTTTCCCTGTTTTCCTTATATAACTTGCAGACTAAACCACCAACATTTCTCCACTTATGTGTATATTTCCTTGTTGCTAAAGATATTGTTCAAACCTTAAACATTAAATTATTTTTCTTGCTATTATCATAAATTAAGTCACATCCAATATTCTGTTTACTTCTATATATATTTAAATTCTTTTTACTTTCCGTACTAGTTTTCTGTATCTCCAACTTCATATTTTTTATTAATGCATCTATTCTTCTTTTCCATTCCTTTCCATTATAACATTCAACAATTCTTCTAACACAATCATCCCACCCTTTTTGGTTATTCTCTTACTATCCACAAATTGCTACTAAACATTTTCATTTTGCTGTTTGCATCTCTCATATAAAAACTTGGGCAATTCTCTGTATGCTTTGTTTTCTCTTTTACACTTTTATTAATTCTCATTTTTCTATTACTTTTATTTTTCTGAATATTATCACTTAAAACCATATTTTCCACCTTTTCTGCTTCACCATACTAGTCATTATATTCATCCCCAACAAACTCATCCATGATTTCTTTCACTTTTACTTTATATTCTTTTAACTTATTCTTTTTATTCATTCTCCATTCATATCTTTCACTAACATTTCTATTTTTATTACTATTTTCCATCACATTACTAATCATTTTTATTATAAAGTAATTATGATCACTATTATATACTCTCTCTTCATTATCAAGTACTTTAATTTTCTGTACTTAATTCATTCCCTCTTTCTCTATGAATACATAATCTATTATGTGAAATATATTCTTTCTATACCATGTGTATTGTTCTTCATAAATATTTGAGAAATTTCCAATGTCCAAATTCACTGTCTGACAATCTTTTTTAAATGCTGGCCTTCATTGTTATCAACATTATCAATTTCTTCAATATGCCTATTCATATACCCTATAATTTATTATTTTCATTCCTTTTTTGAAACTTTTCATATCTTTAAATAGGCATTTATATGTGCTACTGCTCCATTCTATTATAATTTGACTATCTTCAGTGGCCATATACACTATAACCACCATCCATTCTTGTCTTCCTAACCTTATCTCAAACCACAAATGTTATTAACACATTACAGCATTTAAATATTTTTTGGACACAACTCCTATACCACCATCACTTTTTTCTTTTTCTTTTCTATTTATACCCTGCCATACCAAATTTTCTACTATAGGTTTTTTTTTCTTCTCTTAGATGTGTTTCCTCTACTGCTAATACTTTAAGCCATTCATTTAGTTCAAGCAATGTTTTGGTCTCCTACCATCTTGCATATTCAAATATTTATTTTTAATAATTTTTTTCTTTCTTACTACTCCTTTACAAATTCTTTTGACTCTTTCTTCTCTATTAAATTTGTAATTAGCTTGTTATCATTAGTTTTACAGACCCATTTTTTTCCGCAAATATATTGTAACGGACACATGACGATCGAAGGCTACACTTCCCTTTTATGTGTACATAATGGGGAAGTCAATAATTCAAAATCGTCCACTTTCCGTTACCGCAAGCAGAGAGAAATACGAAAATAGACGAGTCTATCTCCATATTTGACCGAACCTGTATGCTATACGGATATAACCCCAGGTTATGTTTCCCGATCAACTTTCTCCCGACTGCTGTAAGATTTGACAGAGTTACAGCGCTTGGATGATTTATAAATTTAACGGAATCAAACACTGCACCACCAAATTTCACGTGTTAATTCAATAATAATAAAAAAAAGAATAATAGTTTTCCCACCCTAAGACTAGACTATCCTTTTTTGAACGTGGCGAAGAACGAGACAAGACAGATTTAAATAGGAAAAAAATATATTTAATAGAATAAATCAATCATAAAAAACAAATTTATAAAACACATTTACATTAAATAAAACAGATTATGATCTATAGCGCTACAAGAAAAAGAACACATAAAAAACTCTTATAAATGATGGTACATTTATAAATCGTCATTCTGGGTATTTATCAAAAAAAAAATTCAAAAATGTCTTTATCATTCACAAAACGCATGTGGCCATTGTCTAAGTAAATGATGTGCACATTGAAATATATAAAAAAATAGTAAGTATATTTACCTAGGTTTTAGTCTCTGAATTTATCCGACGTCCTGCCAACCGTCACGTGGATTTCTCCACTTAATTAGTTGAAACATTTCTTTGTTCTGTAAATTTCCTAAGCTCGCCTTTTTTTTTCTTTTTTTTTTTCTTTTATATATATATATTTTTTATCAAACATGATATTTAATATTCTGTGAATGTTTAATATTTATATGTGTCAGTTTTTTTTTGGCAGCCATCTTCGTAACTAGTCTTTAAAAGCGTCCCTTAGTGTTTTACAGTTTTAGCAAGACGGGACGACTGTCCCGTTACCTTTACGTCTGTTATTCAAGGTAAGTCAACTTTTTAATCATTTTATATGATGGAAAGTGATAATATAACCGATAAAACTAAAAATAAAGTAAGCCCCGATCTCAGCATTCAACCCAACAATGCGCATCGCCGTAAATTGTATAGCCTTAGATCTAATCTAAATGCATCTAAACCACCCGTTACAACAAATAAAAACCCACAAATGAGTAAATCAAAAGAAAATTCCATTCAAATATCAACAAAAGTTTAGAAAATATTCAACTTACCCCTAATACAAACAATAGAATAAATATCTCGCAAGCGAAACTATTGATCAAGCGAAAACCAATCATTACCTCTCCGAAGCCTTTACTCAACCACAGAAATTATAAGACAATTTCCTTTGCCCAACAATTCAATTAAAACTATATCTGAAATAAACAAAATTACCAACAAAATGATACCGACGAAATTTTTAAAGTAAAACATTTTCCACCAGAGTCACAAAACCAGTACTGTGTCAGTACCGTTTGTCAACAGTAAATTTAAAAATAAAAAAGAAGAAATAAATTATAAAACTGATAAATTTCATTCTAAAACAATCAAAGATCTTAGCTCAGAACAATCCATTGCTACATCAGCTAACGAACTAAACCAATTACCTCAATATCAATATTGAAAACCCACTACGCCAAATATGAAGGCCAAAAATTTGAGACACTCTGAAAATATTAAGCCGAAACTCAACGAATATATTTGAATCTCACAGAATTAGACATAGAAAAAGAATCAAACACGCAGAAAAGCTCTTTTAATATAAACAATATTAACGATGATATGTTCCTAGAAATAAACAATGAGTTCAACAAAACGATACCCAACTCTCTATATAAACGTTCAAACTATACACGATAAGTCTTTAATCTTAGCCATAACAAATCATCAATGTGCTTTATATAAATTCCCTGTAGAACAACTCTACAGTCTAACAATCAAAAGCAATTAGCAGAGCATTCACAGATCCTTAATCACCAAAGACCCTATGGATCAGGTTAAAAGGGAGACCAATGAATTTTAAAAATAACTACAAATCTTTAGGAAATATATACTGCCCATGATAGAACCACCAGTTACACTATGGCAGAACAAAAGCTGCCCACTTAAATGAACAAGAAATACAAGACATCCTTATAATTATGGTTCAGTTAGCAAATTTAAACACCTATTAAACCTCACTTCGAAGATCAAATCCTGTCCAATACAGTTACCTTCACACTTACATTAAAGAAAAACATTAACCCACTGACATACCCACTATTATTACAGCAAGAGGCCTCCATGGTTTTGACATTCAGAGGAGACAACCACAGTTCTTCGCCTCAAAGAACACCTCTAAAGACTGGCAGCAAGAAAGCACACACTGTGGTATTAAAGAAAAATTTCACAAGTCCTGGTAGACCTATAACAGCCTTAAAAGACAACACACATAGGACTAATTCAAACAGCAACCTCACAAACCCGAATCAGTCAAAAAACCTCCAACAAAACCCCACACCAAAACTTTCAAAAGAAAAATCAAGAAAGAACAACGCAACCTTTACACTAATAGTAGTAAACAGAGAACCAAACAACAACAAAACGCTCCAAACCAACACGCAAACTAAAAACTCAAGACAAACATTCAAACAACTTAACTAACCCCAAGAAAAAATAGGCAAACCTTTCACAAAAGAAGAAAAGACCAAACCACTAACGAGAACAAGATAAACCCAGGCGAGAAGAAAAACACCAAAAAAGCAAAACAACTTCCAATAAACCCAACCGCTAAAACACTGAAACAACCCAAACAGAGTGAACCACAAACTACTGCAATCTTCAACTCCTGCAAGAACTAACCTACCGACGAAAAGACCACAAACACCCAACCCGAAACAGCAGACAAAGACACAACTGTACAGCAAACGGATGCTCAAGCTAAAATCGAACAAAAACTTAGACAAAAAAAACACTACTACAAAAGAACAGGAAAAGGAAAACAACACTAACAACTTCAAAACCCAAAAGACACAACAAAACCCAAAAACATAAGAAAATAAAAGAAACAATGCCAGAAAGCAAGCCTGAGAGACAGCTCCCACCAGGACTTACCACCACCCCCCAACAAACAAACTCCAAAAACCAACTCAAAGCTCACAAACCATAGAAAAAGGAAAACCGGACTACAACCAGAACGACTCCGAGACCAGACACACTCCACAGACACCGAAGACCGGCGCCCAACCAACAAAAACACCAACCCACAGCACACGCCGACGCCAACAACACAGACCCATAAAAGAGGCCCACTCACTTGGCCTTCGGGTTTAACCGCCAAACCAAACCAAAAAGAAAAAGGTAAAAAAAAAAAAACAGCCGTTCTCAACCACAAACCCAAACCAACCACAGAAACAACACAACAACACGCCAAAACAACTAAAAGACAGTATATAACACCAACAAAAGAACACTATTAAAAAAATTGAAAGAAATTATAGGGACCGCAGTATGTGCGATCATCACAATATTTATATTTAAATCAGCATCTCTTCATTTACTTTTTACATCCTTTCCATTTTAACCTTCTTTTTGATTATACTGTAATTTCAAATCCTATCCCTCCCCTTTATAAGTTTCCCAAACTATAGTATTTTTTCATAAATCAAATCCCTTAATGCTTTACTGCAGTGTGATGCATTATGGCTTCTCCGTTCTTGGAATCAGGAAGCTCTCACCCACCATGCCCAGAGAAATCTGTTAGCCACCTTACCTTCCCTTTTCATATCCCACTGTAAGTTTTTCCCATATTCTTTTCCACAATATTATCTTTGTGTACTCTATTGCCTTTATCTAAATCCCTCTTATCTTTTTTCAAATCCAGCACAAAAACTAATAACCAACTTTCTGTATAATCACTTTGTTTATATTTATTCTCCCACAACTTCATTATTTGTACCATTTTTGCTTATAAACATTTACATTCAATTAGCAGATGCCTAATATTTGCTATGCCTTTGTTATATAATTTGCAAATCAAACCACCTACATTTCACTATTTATGTGTATATTCTCTTGTTGCTAACGATCCTGTTTGAGTCTTAAACTGTAAACTATTTTCCTTGCTATTATCATAAATTAATTCACAGCTAATATTCTGCTTACTTCTATATATATTTGAATGCTTTTTACTCTTCATATTAGTTCTCCATATCTCCCAACTCCCTATTTTTTATTAATGCATCTGTTCTTCTATCCCATTCCTTGCCACTATACTATTCAATAATTCTCCTACACAATCATCCCATTCTTTGTATACGTATACTGATATAAAGTCTTTATCCAAATATTTTGCATACCATACTTAATTTCTTACCCATTTTGTTGCCTGTTCTTTATTTGTAACCCAATCAAATACTATTTTGGTTATTCTCTTACTATCCACAAATTGCTACTGAACATTTTCATGTAGCCTTTTGCATTTTTCATATAAAAACCTAGCCTATTCTCTGTATGTTTTTTTCTCTTTTACATTTTTACTAATTCTCACTTTTCTATTACTTTCATTTTACTGAATATTATCACTTACAAACCTTATTTGTCACCTTTCTGCTTCATCATATCAGTCCTTATATTCATCCTTAACAAACTCTTCCATGATTTTTTTTACTTTTATTTTATATTCTTCTAACTTATTCTTTTCATTAATTCTTCATCCACATCTTTCACTATCCTTTCTACTTTTATTTCTATTTTCCATCACATTACTAATCATTTTTATTATAAAGTAATTATGATCACTATTATATACTCTCTCTTCATTATCAGGTACTTTAATTTTCCATACTTAATTCATTCCCTCTTTCTCTACAAATACATAATCTATTATGCAAAATATATTATTTCTAGACCATGTGTATTGTTTTTTATAAGTATTTGACAAATGTCCAATGTTCAAATTCACTGTCTGATAGTTTTTTTTTTAAATGCTGTCCTTTTTTGTTATCCACATCATCAATTTCTTCAATATGCTCATTTATATTCTCTATAACTATTATTTTCATCTCCTTTTTTTTGAAACTCTGCATGTCTTTAACTAGGCATTTATATATGCTATTGTTCCGCTCTAGTATAATTTGACTATCTCCAGTGCCATATACACTATTACCACCATCAATTTTTGTCTTCCAACCTTATCTCAAATCCACAAATGTTCTTGACATTTTACAACATTTAAATATTTTTTTAACATATCTCCTATGCCACCACCCCTTTTTTCTTTTTTTTATATTTATAACCTCCCATACCAAGTCTTCCAGTGTAGGTGCTTCTTCTTTTCTTAGATGTATTGACACTAGCGGTAATACTTCAAGATCTTCAATTTTAACTGCTTTGTTTAATCCCAGCCACTTTTCTGATCTCCTACCACCTTACATATTCAAATATTCAATTTAAAATGTTTTTTTCTTCTTTTACTATCCTTCTATAATTTCTTTTTACTGTTTCTTATCTATTACATTTGTAATTAGCTTGTTTATCATTAGTTTTACAGAACCATTCTCTCTCCACATCTACATTCACTTCTAAATCAGCAACCCTTGGCTTACTTTTTATATCCCATCCATTCTTAACTTCCTTTTTGCTAATATTGTATTTTAAAACCCTACCCTCTTTTATAAGTTTCCCGACTTTATAATTTTTTTTTATAAATCAAACCACCTAATTGTTTCTCTTCCTTGTTTTGCTAAGTGCAATCCATCTTTACTATATAACTCCCGCTCACTAATAAAAAATCTTACATATTCACAAACATAACTTATTTCTCTCATATAATTTTTTCAACTTCTCATTTGTAGAACATGTCCTCTCTAATATTGTACTGGTCAAAACATGTTTATCCATCTAACATGAGCTGGAATTCACAAAATGCACTTCAAACCCAGTCAAGCCCCAAGATTTAGGTTAGGGACCAGCCTATATTCGAACCCACTCTCTAAGCCCCAGATCAAACACCTAATGAATAACATAATAGTGATGGCACATGAGAATTAATCTTAATCCGGCCGACTAGCAAAGCTGAGCAAAACAATGAGACATCTATTAACTATGACTAAACTAAAATATACATAAGCATGGCTGTAATATGTGGAAGTGGAGGAAAAGGGAATTCAAACTACTCAAATAAGTTAGACAATAAAATATAGTTTAATATACTGACAAATTATTATACATTTATAAATTAATTATAGACATTAGTGTGTGCATGAATGAGTAAGTGGTCTACCAAGCGATAGAGGATTACATAGTGTCATTCACACTATTATTTCTCATATGCTCTTTATTAGCTAAACGATAAGTTATAAATAAGCACACACATTTGGTGGGTCTAATATTAAGATGCCAATCAGTTATTAGAAAGAAGTTACATAAAATTGCTATTAACGCTTTGGGTTATGGTTCTGAAACGTGGTGACTAACATATGATTTAGGGGAGCATTCTGAGATTGACTACAGATATAAATACAAACTATTTTCCTGCCATTGCGATCATGAAAATACATAAAATACATTTGACAATTTATTGAAAATTATTTTCATTAACATTTACGAGAAGAACGCTTTATTTTCCCCCAAGGCATATAGATACTCTTAAATACAGAAATAAGTTACGATGGTGGGCTTGTATAAGACTGAAATAAATTTATAAAGTTAATAATATTCGGCATTTATATATATTGAGCAGAGCGCAATTTTAATATTATTACAGCACTAAAACTAGGTCATAAGCAAAAGAAATAATAATAATAATAATACAAGTTTGTGTGGTACTAACATAATAGCCAAAAGAATAACTAAGAAGAGACGGTCATGCTTCTGGATGAGAACGAAGTGGATGGGCATGCCGTGGTCATCGCCAACATGCAAGCCTTTGATACGAAAAAGTGAATATGCATAGCATGTGCCAAACTTACGGGATCACCACCAGAGGCATTAATAAATGTGGATGGGCATAGCATATGCCAGACTTAGGGATCACTGCCAGAGGCCCTTTTATATGACATAAATGATCCTGGGTAGTTTCAACTATCCCCAGGACAAGACTTGAGAAGAAATCTATGGGTTGGTGGATTTATACTACATCATTTTTAGTTTCACAGTGACGTGTAATATGTTTACAATCAGTTCTCTCAATAGTAGCTAATCTCATCTGTGACTCAAAATTCAGTCATTTTATACTTTTTCTTTATCGGTTGTTTTTGAAGATGCAACAGTAAGATAATGTCCAAAAATAAATTCAAATCTATTTCCAGATTAGAAATAGATTTGACAACATGTTTTTAACAAAAGTATCTGTAATCTTAATCCCATTTTAAGTAAAAACTTTAATTAAAAATACCTCCCCTAGATTAAAACAATAGTGTTTCCAACCCTTAATTATTTTTAGACAATCAACTGTAGCATCTTCCATATTGGATTTTATAAAAATATACAGTTTAATAGAAAAAGTACTTTAAAAAAAAAAAGTTTAAAAAATGACTTATAATAAAATATTTAAAATCAATATTTTGTTAGTAATTTTGCTCCTATATATATATATATATATAAAAAAAAATATATATATATATATATATTTTTTTTTTTTTATATATTTTTGAGCCGCACCTATGTAGTTTAATAAAAAAGAACTAATAATTAATAAAAAGAATCAATAATAATAAATATTGAAAGTTAAACTATAAATTTAGGTGCGCGTTCCAAATATATACATAAAAAATATATATACGACAAAAGGAGCGGGATGGAATATAGGGGTTTGAACATGGATTAGTAGGTAGAAACATGAAGCACAATCTTAAGCTAAGATTGACTGCTTCAATATATACCTATTATTGAATCATGATAGTAATCAAACTATTCCTACTCTTTTTTTAATTTTATTCAAATTGCTAATCAGTATTTTCTATTCATCGATTACTCTCTCCAATGGTTCTGACAAATTATTTTTACCTACCATAACATAAATATCTCTATCCCCTTGTTTGTTATCTTATCTCTAGCATTCTTAATTCTAGCTCCAAGCAAACATACTCTTACATATTTTGGTCTCTTACATATACTTTTGTTTTTCATAATTCATGCATTTTGATTCCATGCAAGAAATCAAAATGCAAAAATTTCCAAAAGTGCATCACAGAAATAATAATAGTATATTAAAAATATCACTGAAATAGAAGCAAAACAATAATTCATAACAGGTGTATGAAAAATTAATCAGAATTATCCATAAATATATTATTTGAATCGTGTGTGTGTTGGCTATCATACCAAAAATCCTGAATTTGAATTTGGACCAATCAAAGCATAAAAACTTTTCAGGTTTCAATGGGACTTATAAGTTATATTTTAGGTAACTTGCAGATAACCAAGATAACCATCCAAAATTGTTTCATAAATTGTTATCTAGTTATTATTAGCTAAAAATAAAACAAGAATGAAAAATTCCCCAAACTCTCATCAACCAACAAATAAGAAAGGTCAATGAATCGTATCTTCTTGGTTGCTTCTTTATGGGAAGCTATCGCATAGGCCTTCACTTGAAATGAGTTTTCAAAAGCTTTTGTATTTATGTATATATGTGTGTGTATGGATGCATGTGTCTATGTAACTAAAAAAATCATTGGTACAATAATTATATTTTGTTATATTGGCCAACATTTTTTTCTATTAAACTTTCATAAAAAGTTTTATCACTTACATATTTTCAAATACTGTATTATATTTAATTGTATTAAATTTTAGGATTACGTCTTTGCAAAATGCATTAGCACTAAGTACTTTATTTTCTTAAATATATGATGACCTTATTTAAAGCTTATTAGAAAATTTAAATGATAATTATGATCAATAGTTATTGCTTAATTACCGTAATATATTTTATTTAGTTGTACCTACCGTCAACTAGTTAGTTAATATACAAGTATTAATATTACTCTTATTCTTAGCTAAAGTTGGGATAACATTTATTCCAATAATCATATAAATAGCATTTCTCCAAAGTACCTTAATACTTTTTTAGTCTTTCAGAATTCTTAAAAGAAATTCGTTATTGTGATGACAAAATGCCATCTATGTTATTGCTAGCCATTCTTTTTTTTATCCTTAGCTTTTCTTAAGATGTATATACTTTTGTAATGAATTGAGTCATAGTAGTATTCATTCCAGGGAAAAAATATAAAAGTTCGAAACAATTTTTTACCCATTCAACTAATGGAATAAAAGTAATAAATAAATAAAAAAAATGTTGGCTAAAAAGGTAATTGACTAAATTGGGGAGTCATAGAGTAGCATGCAACATTCAAAAACTGTGATAGGCTAATTTTCAATTCTGGAATCTCCAGGTCTCTATAATATAATAGCTAGTTGTTTGAAAACTTATTTGATGTTCTTACTATATATAGGCAGACATTCAGTTAATCTGTAATGAGTATTTTTTATTTACTCATCTGAGAATTCAACATAGAACTTTTGGTCCTCAATCTTCTGCTTTAACTCTGCATAATATAATGGTTGTGCATAAAAGATCATGTGATGTTTAAATGCTGAAGTGACTATAATTCTTTATCTCTAGAGTTCATTATCGCATCATTGTACTAAAATATGCAGAGCAGATTAAAAATCCCATGTACATTACTACAACTTCAAAAAAAACCTAAGATTAGAAAAAGGTCAATTCTAAATTATTAAAAAAATGCATAAACTAAGAATTTTCATTAATTAAATTAGTTTTAAATTCAAGCATTGGTGGTCGAGAGGTCAGCGACAGCTGCTTTACAAGCAGTTGTCCCGAGTTAGCGGGTTCGCTTCCCGGCTACACATGAGAAAAAAAAATACAACTTTGACTAATTATTTTACAACATTTAATTTAGTTTGAGAATATCTAATTGAATGGCTTTTTTTTACTGCAATAACTTGATGGAGGAACCAGGAAGATGAAGAGACAGGGAAAAAAGCAAGTATAACCCTGCTTTCTCCTTGCACAATTTAAGTTGCTCCCAAAATTTTACAAGCAAATGATAAAAAAAATATTATACCGATGTGAAAGTAAAGTACAATAAATTAACTTGATAATTATAATAATAATATCAAAATTTTAAGTTTTCTAAAAATTTAATAAGATTTAAACTCTTATTAAATCTCATAGATATTTTATATATATATCATTAAATTCTTTGAAGCAAATTATCAGGTTTGACCTACTTCTTTGGTAATCATGTCTGAAATAGGTAGAGTATTATTTGAAATTTCAGCAAATTTGTAATACTGATTTATCTTTTTTCTGAGATTATAGATTTAATTTCAGCAATCAGTCAGCATGCTCAATTATTAACTTACTTCTAGGTAAGAAATTTTCACATTAGATGTAATCCAGTTTAATATATAAGACAGCCATGCAGGCAATGGGCCATTAATTTAGGGATTAATTTTTTAGATACTTCCAGTATACCATTCTTTTTTTTAATATGTCATAGCATTGGCCAGGATGCAAACCCGCAACAACCGTCTGCAACCAACTGCTTGCTTGCAAGGCAGCTGCACTGACCTCTCGGCTAACAATGCTTGACTAGCATTCTTTCATCTTGGGGGAATGATATAGCATGTGTTTTATAGTCAATATTCTTACTGGGGTTATATACAATCATCTTGTAGGTTATAATAGTGCCAATGAAAATTTCAAGCTTTAGATAAAGAATATATCAAAAAGTATTTTTATAAGCGAACCTATCATCTTTCCACCAATCATAATCCATCAGTTTTCATTATTAGAATATCCAGTAATCTTATGATCTAGTTTAGGTTTATCTTTTACTTCATGTTTTAATTGATTTCATGTCCAATTGCTTAACTTGACTTACTAATTTTTCAATAACTGTTCTCCAACTCTCTAACAACAAAGTATTTGTTCAAAATTTATTTTCCTCCTGCATTTTTAGACAAACTTCTTGATGAACAAAAGTTTGTTATCCAAAATTTGCATGCTAATCTTATCATCTTACGACTGAATTATTGATAAAGATCTTACTATCGATTAACTTTAATAGTATTTCTCATACAATTTAATTACATCATTTTATTAAAACAAAATGTTAATTTATTTATAACAATTTGGTTTTTTATACTTAATAATGGATTTTTCAAAAATATCTATTTAACTATTTAAGCATTGTCTTGCATTGGTGGTTGAGAGGTCAGCGCGACTGCCTTGCACTTGCAGGCAGTTGCCCGGGTTGCGGGTTCGCGTCCCGGCCGATGCTATGACACTTTAAAAAAAAAACTATTTAAGCATTTAATATAAATTTTAATAATTGGCAATGTCTTTGAGGTTTTAATACTGTCAATTTACCTCTTGACTTATGTGTAAGAAAATGTGTAATTCTACAAACAACACTCTAAGGAATTTTTTGTTACAAATAGTATGCTATATCATTCATAAACAAACTTTTGTATTTTGTTTCAACTATATCAGTGATTATATAGTTAAAAAAATAAAATGTAAGATTTTATATTTATTTGTTTTTGTTTTTAATTGAATTTTATACAATTATAACAATAGCATCCAACTTTACAAGATACTAAAACAATTTGTGTCTATACATAGATTTTAAACATATAAATGAATTAATTTATACACTCTACAATACATACTTTTACCCATTTTAAAGCTAGGAAACCATAACATAAATATCTTAAATTATATATTTTTTTCTAAATAGTACTTATTTAATAACATTACTACCATTTTGTTTATTTTAAATATATACAAATGTGCGGCACCATTGCACATAGTTACAATATATATATATAATCTTAAAAACCAGTCAACATTTGGTCAATATCAATAACAATTAACAATATATATAGCAGTAACAATGAACCTTGTTCTCCCAAAATCACTTGCTAAATCATTGATTTTTCTCTAGCTACAGATATGAGTAGGATAATCTCATACCATTACTTCTGCAATGGTTAACTGAGAATCCAAAAAAAAAAATAGCTAACATCCATCACCAGAGAGCATCACTAGATTTACCATCTACAATTTGTAAATCCTCTTTAAGATTGTCAAAATTTAAGCACCAGCCTTCATTGGCTCTGCTGATGTTTATGTAGGAAAATTAAACTTAATGGCAAGAACATCCAACCCCAAATCCCTCCAAAACCCCAACTGTTGGAAATTTAATCTATGTCCATCATGTCATAGAAAACTAGAAGCTTCTTGGAATATTCAATCAATTATAGCATGTGATGATACAATAACAACAATGATCGCTAAAAGATATACTAAAATAAACAAATAAATATTTATCATAATTTTGTAGCTATTATATTTTATAATTATTTTGCATAATTTAAAATCTATTCAATCTATTTATAATGAAAAATTACAATAGTGTGTCATAAGTCTAAAATCTTATGCCATGTTTACACCTATATATAACATTTCTCAATAATTTTCTGCAAACTATAACAAACCCAATCTAAATAGCCAATCAATAATATGTCATTTTATTCATAAATCCATTGATTATGCATGTGCAAGCTAAGTTTGGTATATTCATATATATATAATTGCAAGGAAATCAAGTCATATATCACATGACTTAATTTAATAAGCTTGTATTAACAATTGTTATATAATGAGCATGCCAATAGCTTTTAACAAGCTTTTCAGAATATCCATACTCTCAGACCGGTTTCTAGCTCTGGTTTTCATCACTGAAGTGCTAGGATATCCAAGCATTAGATTTAAAATACTAGGTCAAGACAAGCACTTTATGTAATGTTTAACTACTAAGTAGAAAATCTGAAATTTTCAGACATCCATATGTTTTCAAATCCATCTATCTAACTTAAATAGCCATGTGCAACTGAATTATATGTGGCTTCAGAATATATTATTTAGCAAGTGGCATTAGCAAAGATTTGAATCAAGCACTTTATAATACCTTTTACAAATATCACACATCCTTAATGTTCCTAACAATATATATTCAAGGTGCTGAATTATAATCATCATATAAATAAATAAATAACTGCTTTATAAATTTATTTAATGCACATTGATTATGTAAGTAATATTTACTAAGGCAGTAAACCTAAAGCATGTGCAGTAAATTCAGAAATACTAGAATCATTGATAAACTATAGGAGTGCTTAAAATACATCTGTAAGAATAAGGCATGTAAAAATTGAAACTACATTACTATTTCATATAACTATGTCAGTATACATTCTTCTTTACTATGTAAAGGCATCTGCAACACATATGTATATATATGAATGGGGACTGCAATATAATAGGAATCATTCTCTGTTATGTGAGCCTATTATAATATATATTTTTGCTGTTACATACTTCTTGCAGAAACCCTTTTGCATCAATCTGCCAAATGACATCACTCTGTGAAATCATGAGTTCACATAGCACATTTTTTCTTACAAAAAAATCAAGTCAGATGACCTAATTTAAATAAGCTTGTATCATCATCATCATCAACCATTATCAATACACTGCAGGATGAAGGTTTCTCCAAGTTCAATCCATCTTTTCCTATCTTTAGCTTCTCTTCTCCACATCACCCCTGCACACTTTATTTCATCCATCCATCTCACATGTGATCTCTTTCTCGGTCTTTTAGAATCTTCTGGAATCCCATTTAAATTTTCAATTGTCCATCTATTATCATCTCTTCTAACAATATGTCCAGACCAACTCCACTTCAGTTTTTTAATTTTTTCAATGAGGTCAATAACACCTGTTTGTTCTCTTACCCATACATTGTGTTTTTGATCCCTTTTTGTTACTCCCAACATGCATCTCTCCATACTTTTTTGAGTGGTCTGAAGTCTCTGTATTGCTCTTCTATTATATGTCCAAGTCTCAGATCCATAAGTAAGAACTGGCAAAACACATTTATTAAAAACCTTCCTTTTCAAACACATAGGAATATTTCCTTTTAGTATCAAGTTATTTCTACCAAAAGCATTCCAACCAAATTTAATTCTACGACTAATTTCATCCATTATATTTCCATCGGTATTAATAATCTGACCAAGGTATTTGTGACTGTTACCTTCTTCTAACTCATCATAATCAATCCTTATTTTCATATTTTGAGAAAATCTATTAAACATTACTTTAGTCTTTTTAACATTTATCTTTAGTCCCACTTTCCTACTTTCATCTGATAACTCCTGAAACATTTCCTGTAGCTCTAAAGCATTATTTGCAAAAACAACTACATCATCTGCAAAATCTAAATGACTTAAATAATCTCCATTTACTTTCACTCCTTTAGCTTCCCATTTTAATCCACAAAATACTTCTTGCAGCACTGCTGTAAAAAGTTTTGGAGATATGGAGTCACCCTGTCTTACACCCTTCTCAATGTTGACTTTCCCAGTATCATTATGTAATCTAATTGTTGCTGTTGCATTTTTATAAATATTCTTTAAAATATGACAATATCCTGGATCTATACCTTGATGATCCAATGCTTTAATCACTGAAGAAATGTTTATAGAATCAAATACCTTTTCATAGTTTACAAATCCTAAGCATAATGGCAGCTCATATTCGTTTTTTCTTTCTATAATTTCTCTCAATACCTGGATAGGATATGATTTACTGTACTAAAACCACTTTTAAATCCAGCTTGTTCTCTTGGTTGGTGGAAATCCAATGTTTTCTGTAGATCTTAGTAAAAATTTTGTATAAAACTTATAAAAGACTGATAGGTCTGAAATTTCTAATATCTTCTTTATCACCTTTTTTAAATATTAATATTAATACTGCATTTTTCCAATCATCTGGTACATCTTTATCATTTAGACATTTGGTATATAACTTTGCTAAAAAAATTTCTATTTCTTCACCTGCTTCTTTTAATATATCAATTATAATTCCATCATTACCTGGAGCCTTCCCTTTCTTCATACATTTAATTGCATGTCTCACTTCTTCATTTAAAATTCTGGGCAATTTGGAAGATGTAATAGATATAGGAGGTACTTGTTCTTTATTACTATATAATTTTTGATAGAAGTCTTCTACACATTTCATGATGTCATCTCTCTTTCTAGTAATAATGCCATCTTTTTTTCTTATTGCAGATATAAATTTCCTACCAATACCAAAATGTTGTTTTACACTCTTTAGACTTTTATTATCTTTACAGCTTTCCTTGCTAGTTCACAATTATACTTTTTTATATCATTTTCAACTCTTTTCCGCACCATTTTACAAAATTCGAGATATTCAATCTTTTTTAATGCATCATTGTTGTATATCCTCATATTCCTTCTTTTCTTCATAAATTCTCTAGTCTCAGTAGAAATAAATTGATACTTTTTTCTACCAGCTATCTTTGTTGCAGTTTTTAAAAGTGTATCACTTATTTTCCTATTAATGTCATTCAAATCTGAATCATGTTCAAAATCTACTAATACTTGAAACCAATTTGTAAGTTCTACTTTAAATTCATTAGAATGTTTCTGAAGATTAGGAATATCAACTGTAAATATTGTTTTTCTTAATAATTTTTGTCTCTCTAGTTTTGCTTTAACATGTATCTTACATCTTACTCATCAATGATCACTTCCTGTGTTAAATTTATTAAAAACATTGCAATCTTGAAATATGTATTTTCTGTTAGTCAAAATATAATCCAATTCTGCTGTACCTTCATTTGGATGTTTCCATGTCCATTTCCTTTTAACATTTTTCTCAAAAAAAAAATTCATAATATAAAGTTTCTCTTTTTCTGCAAACTTCACAAGTCTATATCCTCTCTCATTTCTACTACCATAACAAAAATTATCTACAGCATTTTCATCATTCATTTGTTTACCAATTCTAGCATTAAAGTCTCCCATAACAATTTTAAAATGTTGTTTACTCTGATCAAAAGCCTTTTGTACATCCATATACAAATCTTCTATAACTTCATCACTATGAGAACTTGTTGGGGCATAAACCTGAATTATCTGCATTTGGTATCTGCTATTAAGTTGTAAAACTAATCTTGCCACTCTGTCTGATACACCATCAATCTCCACAATGTTATTCTTCCATTTTTTATTTACAATGAATCCTACTCCACTTGTACTTCCAATATTTGTGCTTTTATAGTAGAGTATATGTCCACTTTTTAAATCAAATGTTTCTTCACCTTTTCTTCTAACTTCACAAAGTCCAATAATGTCTCATTTAATATAAGACAATTATTCTTCTAACTCTTGCAATCTTCCTTCACTTGAAAGTGATCTGCAGTTGTAAGTAACATTTGTAATACAAGCTTGTATATATATATATACATATATATATATATATATATTTCCCAATATACACAAGCTTGTATTACAAATGTTATATAAAGATATCTCAAATAAGCTCATAAGAAGCTTTTCAGAATATTTCTAACCCCAGACCATTTTCTGATAATGACTTCCTCAATGAGGTGCTACGATATTAAAGAATTTCACATATTTGTTAATCTTTTTTTATTATGGCTAAAATATTCAAATTAATGCTGATTTTTTTTATGCAAATTCCATTTTTCTCTTAGATTTAGTTCATAATGGTCAGACATCTTATCTGCAAGTTTTGAAACATTTACGTGATGCAATAAAATGTAAGCATCCTATTTTGTGTAAAGAAAAGAGTGCAAACTTTACCCTAACAGTGTAATCTCTCAAAGCCTTGAGAGTGAAACACTTTTTAATGAAATTCTACTTGACCCAGTTTAACTATCACCATTTTCACTTGATCTCACTTTGTGTGTATGTTTTTTTAATATCTTGAATGAAAAAAATATATTAATTTTTTTTGTGTGTCTAAGGTTAGAATGGGGGGGGGGGGTATGACAGAAGCATTAAAACACATCATTTTGCAAGTGTTTCTGGATTACTTTGAAAAGTGACAAACTTTTTAGATGGTGTATTGCATTAAATAAACTATTTTTTAAAGTAATTCAATTTACAATTTTTTTATTACAAAATTCTGGTTATTTTTTGGGTCTCCCTGTGTGTATGACACTATAACTAGAATCCATTTGAAAACTTTTATTTAACAATCAATTTTACTTTTAAAAAAACAATAAATCAAAGGGATATTCCAATATTAGCTTCAACAGTTGATCTATAAATATCTTAGATTCCCCCCCCCTTTTAATATTGTTCTTAATAAAACATTTAAAATTAGATAGTATTGATAGAAATTAATTTCAAAAAATAAATCTTATTGACATATATATTCTAATTTATTCTTTATTTATTTTTATATAAGTGTGTTTAACTTCAAATAGGAACAATTTAATTAAATAGAAAGATAATTTCTCTAAGCCAAACTATTGTTTTTTATTAAATGCTATAAAATGAATAATTAATTGTTGTGTTTAGCTGTGGACTTTTTCCCCCATTTACACTCTTAAAAATTAACATATAATAATATAATTTAAATTAATAAATATAATTTAAACAGTAACTGATAATTAAAAATGAACAATAAAAATATTAATCAGTAAGTAGATAGTGAAATAATAATAGTAATAATAATAATAATGATGATGATGATGATGATGATAATAATAATAATAATAATAATAATAATAATAATAATAATAATAATAATACCATTTATGAGTGCTAATGGTTTTCTGACAAGTGATGCAATTACTTTTCACAATGGTCATCATACAACAAGGATTGACCTGTGTTTTTATTCACCTATGCTACACCAGCTAACCAGCCTAAACATCAACCTATCTCCTTTCTCTGATACTCTGAATAAGCCATGTTGATTAACCTGGAAGAAATTCAGACAGCTTCACTTCTACATGAGAAAACATTTAGAATACTTCTTCCAACTGCCACCCTGGAATTTATTTTTTTCAGGGACATATATAATGCTCCAGAAAATCAAAAATATGGAACTTACCCCATCCAAAGATATCTAGCATTCATAAATATTTTACCATTCAGTATAAATCACATTACATGCAAATCCCTCCCTCACACTCCAGACTACTAAAATTGACTGATGAAAGATGAATTTCAATGCTAAACCCAACACACACCAGTCAACAATATATAGCATACAACAACATCTGTAACAACCTGAAGAAATACCACACAATAAAAAAGTAAAATCTGCCTCAGCCAACAACATACATGGACAAGAAAATACATTCACTGAGCCTTGTGCTATCCATCTACTGCCAGAGTGCCAAGGGCATTTATTAATGAAGTAGTCACATATGCAGAAAATAACATGTTAAAACCAATCTACTATCATTTTCAAACAAAAACTACAAACCTACCACACAGTCAAACCTCTTTCTGATATTTTTGGAAAACCAGAAATAAATACCCCATTTAACATAACAGAATTTGCTGCTAAACTGGACACTATACCTTATACATGTCAATCAGGAACACATGGCATTCCAAAATTTGTCCTTGCACTTCTCAGTCAATTCACTTTCCACTATGTGGACAACCTTGAAAATCACTTATCCCAGAAGCTACTTGAGATCCAGGATTTATACCCAATTTGTAATAGTGCCATTAAATAAAAAATAAGCTTCTATATTAACACTCTCCAGCTTCTGTCCCATCTCAATGGGACCACTTACTATTAAAATAATTGAAAAAATGCTCAAGGATAGCATACAGACCCACATTCTATTACTAATATCAAATACCCCATTTGCAAGGAATCAATCATCTACTGCACAAACTACGATGATCTTCAAAACAGTCTTGAACTCAGTTTGGGACCGAAGAAGTGCATACTAATTGCACTCCAACTTGATATAGAAGTGGATTGCAACTTAGTTAACATTGATACATTAATTAACATGATGTGACACCATAACCCAAGACACTCATCTGTATCTGCTCACTAACCTAATACTAAGCTATGAAATCAATATCACACTCAATGGCAAAAATTCTCCAATCATTTACCCCCACACAATCCATATCTCAAGGTTCACCACTCAGCTCATTACTATTTACCTTTTATATCAACTCACTCATACTTAAAATCCAACAAAATATCAAAGGCATCCATATAGCCTGCATTGCATATATGGATGTCATTACAGTCTTCATTCCTTCTAGAAAGCAGATATCAATGCTTTAGAATATGCTTCAAGACTATGAATCAACACACCATCTCAAATTTATTCAGAATAAGTCTACCACCTGGTCACTCTGCACAAGTAAGCCATGCACACAAACTTTCCAAGTCAAACCATCAGCATTCCTTGACTTTCCCTTCTATATGCGGACAAATGCAATGAAACACAAAATGCAAAACAAGTTAAAAGATAAAGCAGAATGGATCACTACTTTTCTATCAAAAGCATATCTCTCAATATATGCTAAAGTAAAATTGTTCAACCAGCTACTGATCACCAAAATAATTTACTATTCTTCCATAATTCAATTCTCTAAAGCATTCCCATCAAAAATTTGTTCATATTGCAATAAACTTCTATGGAATAGAAAGAAAGTGTCAATATCTGCAAAATGCCTTAATTGCTCAACAATACACAATGATTTGGAGCTATACAACATATATATTTTTTCAATACAGAAGACTGCAAACTTTATAATAACCATTTTCAGACATGTCCCAGAACTTTAATATCTAATCCAAATTATGCCTAGAGACAAATCCCCACCTTCACATCTCTATCTATCATCAATTATTAATCAGTATAGAACTACACATACTCAAATATTACTGCAAACAACAACAAAATATTCATATTGGTAGATTTTGCACTGTTATACCCAGGACATACAACCCAGATGCTCAAAATAAACAGCTGACAGCTGCTTAAAAAATTTTAAAAATAATCTGTGAGCTCAAATTTTTTTTATTTCATCCTTAGACCAAATGTATATGCCTTACCAACATCATACTTCCTAAGATACAGATGCTTGTACACAAAAATAGACCCCTTTTACACACTATGCCATCAAGCAGAAGAAACTCAACCACTTCTGTTTTACAACTGCTTGGTATTAAACAACATTCATCATGAAATAACTAACACATATAGGTAACCAAACATCTCCCTGCAGGATATCATCAGCACAGTCTGCAGAATATCTATCCCTACAGTCTATGCAGCAACTTTTGTGCTCTATGCATTTTGGTGCTCGCGATGCGCATTCCCTATTGGAAATAATACAAAGTGACATACATCAACATTTCATAAAAATTAGCATAATTAAAAAACAGACAATAAAATAGTATACCAAGACATTTTCATGGCCACTTGGTTACTCATAAAACAATGCTCAAATCTCTAATCAGGGAAGTTCTGTCATTTTTCAAATCACTTAATATACTAAAAAAAAAAAAAGAGTCCAAGAAAGAGGACATCACAAAATCCAAGAATTGATATATGATAATAAAACATACACAATGTGTTGCTAGTAGAGACATAAACCACCTTACAAAATCAATATCTAAAGACTAACAAACTGTTACAAAGTATATATATATATATATATGTGTGTGTGTTACGTATACGTGTGTGTGTTATGTATACATGTATGTGTGTGTGTTACGTATACATGTGTATTAATTATTCAAATATAAATAAAATAACTGAGAAATAATTTAAAGAAAACCAATGGAATTAAAAAACCTAACAGAAGCCATATAAATTTAGTATTATACTTATAACAGACAATCCATCACTCATCCAGTATATATATGTAAAGACTTGTAAAGTACTTAGATAGACACAATATACATAATCCTCAGAAATAACAATGTAAACACATGTATACAAAAATATTAATATAAGCTGCTCTTCTAGTCTGAATAAAGTTCTTATTTGAAACATAATACCCACCCGAGATCCATTTCACCTACAGCACATAAATTCGCAGGTTTAAACGCGTTTTTACTTAGGAATCAAAATTTGTGTAAATTTGAGGCTGATAGTAAGACTAATATTGCATGCTATATAAAAGATTTATTAATTGTTGGCTTCAGCTACAGATTAATTACAAAAAAAAATAGATCAATTTTACAAAAAAACCAATAACTAACCACATAAGTAAAGATAAACCTCAAATTACCCTCCCTTATATTCCCAAATTATCACAACAGATGATAAATGCTTTGGCTGGTGAATTTAAGGTTGGCTTCCGCAATCCCCCTAATACTAACAGACTCATTAATAATTCGAAGGATAGAATGGATCCAACTCAGACACCCCAAGTAGTATACAGTATTTCATGCCCTCAGGCTGGATGCAGTGCCACATACCACAGGGGAAAGCTGCTCAACACATTTATACTTACAGAATAGCAAAAAAGAACAATGACAACTTCTCGATATTCTTCGAAAAGCAAGCTGACCATGTGTTTGAACCTAGCAACCCCAAGATAGTATACTCTGAAGCCAATGACTGCAAAAGAAAAATCAAGGAGGCATATTTTATTATCAGTGATAATAATACTATCAATAGATGCGTCACGTGTTTTTCTATCTCAAAAAAATGGACAAATTAATTTCCATTCGCATTTGCATATTTTTTTAGTTAGCAACATTACATCAATGATTTATAACTTTTGTTGGCCATGAATATGAGGGAAAACCTCGAAAGTACTCGGCCGATTTAATTGTTTTGATTTTTGCAGCTTCTTCGTCAGTGGGTAAATCGCTTTTATATGCTAACAATAATAATAAGAAGAAGAAGAAGAATAAAAAGAAGAAGAAGAAGAAAAGAAGACGATGACGACGACGATGACGATGACTACAATGATGACTTTAGGTAAAAAGAAGCTTTCTTTAGAATTTTAAAAAAAGTTTATAAAATGATTATAAATTAAAAATGACTTTAATACCTCAGATTAGTATTTATTCAGCAGTCAGCAAAGTTCGACAGCAACAGTAATGTATTTATTTCTTTAAATTCATTATTTTGTTTTAAAGACCTCTGTATTTAAAATTCAAAATTTTAAATTGACATTACAGGATTCTGTGTTTACCTTACTTAAATTTAAATATTTTTCATAATTATAATCCTTTAAATGAATTTGAAATGTCATCATTGATTTTCTACACATAGTTTAAATAGCTATGGTAAATAATTATTAAGTATAGATTTCTATATATGGTTAATTTGATTATAGTTAATTAGATTCCATCTAATAAAGCTGGTTCTCTAAACCAAGGAATCCTACATGAAAATTAACAATGTATGGAAAGTTTCTCTATGAATTGGGAACATTTCATTTAGTCACACATTAGTTTGATGTATCTCTTATATTGACAATGCACGTGATGAGCAAGAGAAAAAAGAGAGAATCAATTTCTGCTGCACACTATTTGGATTAAAAGTTTTCTAAGAAATTCTAATCTCATAGTGACAAAAGAGAAATTAGTGTAGGATATTTTTTTAATAGAACTTAAAATTTGTAACAAAGAAAGAAGATATTTAAGGCATAATTACTGATTTAAAAAATCAGAACATTTTAAGGGTAATTAATTCCGATAACATAAGAATATAGTACAAATTTTATGTCTGATTTCCAATATATTTTCTGTAAAACTTTAAACATGGAATTTATTATTTATTTTTTTAAATAAAATAGTTTATCTTAATAAAGGATTAAACTGTTATATAAAAGGAAATAAAAACTTTATTTCTTTACTTCAAATATACTTAAAATAAAAAGCATTTTTATTTGAATTCAAATAAGTCTCTATATCTAAAATGTGTGCACCTATATTTGCGCTAAATATGAATATAATATTTTATGTTGTATTTAGCAGGCTATATTGTTAATATGCAATTTCATATTTTAACCTTAAATTAATATTCCTTTGCCAACTCCCTGTGAATCCATTGTATTTAGTCACAAGGTGTATATATTCATGATGGTAATGGATAAAAAGAAATCAAGTTAGATGTCACATGACCTCATTTAATAAGCTTGCACTTACAAATGTTATATATAGAACTCACAAAATAAGCTCTTAACAAGCTTTGCAGAATATCCTTAACCCCAGACCAATTTCTGCTATTGGCATCATCAGTCAGGTGTCAGGATATTCAAGCATTAGATTAAAAATACCAGGACAAGCCCAGCACTTTATCTAATGCATAGCTATTAAGTAGAAAATCTGAAATTTTCAGAAATCCATATGTCTTCCAATCCAACTATCTAACTTAAATATAGGACTGAGCTAAGTTCAGATACATTATATATTAATAGCTTTAGCAATATAAAATCAACAAAGCTTTAATAGCAAAAAATAAAATTACAAAAAAATCAAGTTAGTGTCACATGATATAATTTAATAAGCTTGCATTTACAAATGTTATATATAGAGCATTTGCATTTACAAATAGTTATACATTAGATAAAGTGCTGGGCTTGTCTAATGCTTGAATATTCTGGAACCTTATTGATGATGCCAATAGCAGATACTGAACTGGGGTTGAGGATATTCTTCAAAGCTTGTTAATAACTTATTTTGTGAGCTCTATATATAACATTTGTAAATGGAAGCTTATTAAATTAGGTCATGTGACATCTGACTTGAATTTTTTTTGTCATTTTAGTTTTTGATATTAAGGCTTTGGCGATTTTATATTGCTAATTCTATTAATAAATTGTTTTACTCTCCACCAAGCAGCTACAGGCAATGTATTCGAACCATAAGAGTGATGCCAAAAAAAAAGTTAAAGAAGCTTTTTACATAGCAAATGATATCAGTGCCATTAATAGAAGAGAGGCATGCTTTGCTTTCTCCAAACAATGGACTAACTAATTAAAAATTCAAACTCATTGCATATGTGCACAATAAATCACAACAGTCTTCATCCACAAAGCTATGAATATGAGATTCGAACCTCGAAAGCGCTAAGCCGACTTATTACACATTATAGAATAATTATGGCTTCACTATTTAATGCGAATCTCATATTTATAAAGCTATTAATATATGTTGTATCTGAATTTAGATCAGTCCCATATGGCTATTTAAGTTAGATAGCTGGATTGGAAGACATATGGATGTCTGAAAATGTCAGATTTTCTACTTAATAGTTATACATTAGATAAAGTGCTGGGCTTGTCCTAGTATTTTTAATCTAATGCTTGAATATTCTGGCACCTCACTGAGACGCCAATAATGGTAATTTGAACAGTATTCTTCCAAAATGACTTGTTAAAAAAAAATGTTTATTTTCTAGCTAGAGTATTTGATAATTTATACATTAAGAGCAGACAGCCTCAAATCGCTATCTTTGTTAATATATAAATGATTAGTCATTAATAACTTTAGCCAGAAAGATGAATTTTAAATAAATCGAATTAACTATTGCCAATTAGTTTTCGACTGAAATTTCTGATTTGCAAGACACTGTTATTAATTGTCTGTACACACTCACATATATATATATAATGTGTGTAAATACGCACGCGCTAACCCACATTATATATTTATTAAATTATTATCCATTAAGAACTAAATTCATTTGTTAAAAACAATTAAGTCATAGCAAGCATGTGACAGTTATGATACTTGTTATAAAAATTATATTTGACATTAATCTTACAAATGTATTTTTTTTTCTATTTTTTTTTTCGAACAGTTAAATTTTTTATCTCTTAATAGAATTAAATATATAAAAAAAAATTTAAAAATATTTTCTTAAAAAAAAATTTTTTTTTATTCACATTGATGCGTAATCTACTTTGTTTTTGTTTTGTTATTTTAACCTTTTAAAAGTAAATTTCTAGTAATATTATTATTTTTATAGCATTATATAAGAATATGTGCTAAGACTTTACTTCAATCTAATCTAATATATAAATAACATCGAATTTAAAACCAATAAGATTTAAAAAGATATCTATAAATCTATTAATCTACCGCTGTACATGTTGGAAACATCTATATTTAAATTTGTTTACTTTTCGTTTTATTTATTCTTTAGGTATAAGTATGTGATGACAATGATGATGGTGATGATACTACTACTACTACTACTACTACTATTACTACTACTACTACTATTATTATTATTATTACTACTACTACTACTACTACTACTACTACTACTACTAATAATAATAATAATAATAATAATAATAATAATAATAATAATAATAATGCCACATCTGTACCTTTTAATGAAATCAACACCCACGTCAGTAATAATGCATTTTATTCATAAAAATGCAGAGAACGATAATTTACATTTCAAAAATCAAATAGCCAAGGGTGTTGATATTAATTTAAATTTATATTTTTAGAATTCGTTGAATATATTTTTACAGACATACACATATTCATGTGCATGCGTGTGCGTGTGCATAACATAACCAAAGTGAATAGATCTCTTTCTCTAAATATATATATATATCGACTTCCTATATAAAAATATCGACTATATAAAAATATATTGACTTCCTATATAAAAATATCAGTTAAATGTACGCTTTGATTCCTTTAACCCCCATCTAAAAGTAAAATAGCAAGCCAGTCTTATCATAGTATATATGTATGTTAAGGATAACTATCATCAAGTATGCTAAAGTTGTAAATAGCTTACAATCATACTAAAATAGCAGCCCCAACTTTTTATATAAATATCTTAATAATAAATTTTTATATATTATAATGAGAACACATCAGAGAACAATATCTATCTGCACATACTGAGTTTTAAATAAAATTTAATATTAAACATACATAACCACATTAGATGTGATATGTTGGACTATTTCCATAATCTATGAGTAAATGTTGAATGTATAGAAAATTATAAACTTTATTTAAACTTTTCAAAAACAAACAACTTGTTAGTAATAACACATAAATAGATAACACAGGTTAGTAATTGCACAACGTTTTGAGTAGTATTATTCTCCACTCTTTTTCAGGTGTTGCTGGCCTATATGCACAGTGACAATATTCGCTTAGAAGTTGAACTCGCACCTTTAGATTATTGAATATTGAATTTAAGACAAAAACTGTAAACAATTGAGCTATTCTGACAAAGGCAACATGTAGTAGAAATTTTATATATTTATATATGGGGGTTGGTTCAAATCCTCCCGAGTCCTTCAATTTTTTTTTTATATGAGCAAGGCTAGTTATTATTATTATTATTATTATTATTATTATTATTATTATTATTATTATTATTATTATTATTATTATTATTATTATTATTATTATTATTATTATTATTATTATTATTATTATTATTATTATTATTATTATTATTATTATTATTATTATTATTATTATTATTATTATTATTATTATTATTATTATTATTATTATTCTATCTTTTCCCAAAGACTTTATCATGTGTTTGAAGTGTTTGTATTCAGTCATTTATAGTTAAAATCTGCAAAGCGCATGTGCAACAGCTTAATGCTGTTTAGTTATTACAGTTTATAAAACTTCGCGCTATATAAAATAATTGATTTATTATTATTATTATTATTATTATTTTCTAAGAGCAAGATTAATAAGAGGCTTTCATACACTGGGTTGACTTATAGGATTATTTACCATTGTCATATGAGCAGCTTCCTTGAACTTTCTTCTATGCATTTTTTCTTCTTTATCCAATATCTTTAAATTTTCCCAATTAAACATATTATGGTCATTAGTACATACATGATCTGCAACAGTAGACACATCTGGTTTTTTTTCTTTTAACCATTAGTTTGTGTTCTTTCAATCACTGTTCAACAGGTCTCACTAATGTATTTCCTTCCAGATTCTAAAAAGAAAATGAAGGACTCAGGAGGATTTGAAACAACCCTCATATATAAATATATCAAATTTCTACTATGTGTTGCCTTTGATGGAATAGCTCAGTTGGTTAGAGGGTTTGCATTAAATTCAATATTCAAGAATCTAAAGGTGCCAGTTCAACATCTAAGCTAATATCGTTACTGTGCATATAGAGTGGAGAATAATACTACTCAAAACATTGTGTAATTACTAACCTGTGTTGGCTATTTGTGTGTTATTACTAACAAGTTGTTTGTATTTGGAAAGTTTAAATAAAGTTTAAAATTGTCTATACATTCAACATTCACTCATAGATGATGGAAATAGTCTAACATATTACATCTAAGAATATACCATCATTATAAACCTTGAGACAAATACATAAACACAAAATGATAAATATCCATTTAAGCAAATGATCTAAAAATAATAAATCATATTAAAATATATTTATGATATGTTTATTTTAATACAATCTATTAAAAATATAAGGTTTAAGTTTATTAACCATTTACTAATAGCAAGTGACTTGGCTTTCATGGTATGCATATATTGAACTAAATATAGCGATAAAGAATTGTTGCCAATGCATATATATCATCTTCATTTGTATTATCATTTTCAACCCTTTTAGATCCATTGTAAGATGAACCACATTCCAAATTTAATCTAGTTTCTCCCATCCATAGCCTTTGTTTACCATATCACCCAAAAAACTTTTTTATTTCATCTATGCATCCTGCATGGAGTCTTTTTTTAGGTCTTTTATAATCTTTTGAAATCCAGTTTAAGATTTCAATTGCCTTATATGACTTTCTGTCCTAAAAATATGCCTATACCAGTTCTATTACAATCTCTTTATTCATTTAGTGCTCCCCCCCCCAATCTTAGATTCATAATTAAAAACTGATAAAACACATCCATTAAAGATCTTTCTTCTCAAACATATAGGCATATTTCCTTTTAATACCAAGTTATTTCTACCAAAGGCAATCATTCCAAGTTTCAATTTACCTATTATGTTTCCATCTGTATTAATATTCTTACCAAAATATTTGTAGGTGTTAATGTTTTCTATTTCATCGTTGTTAATCTTTATTTTTAACTTTTGAGAAAATCCATTGATATTACTTCAGTCTTTTTAGTATTCATTTTAGTTCTATTTTATGACTTCCATCTGCTAACTCTAATGACATTTCCAGAAGCTCCAAAGCATTATTTTTAAAACCAACCATATGAACTGCAACATTTAGGTGATTTAAATAATCTCCATTTATTTTTACTTCTTTAGTTTCCCCATTTTAATTATCAAAATACATCTAAAAAAACTTTTTTAAAATTTAGGAGAAAATAGCTGTCACTCTCACATATATATTTCTCAATGATCATCTTTTTTGTGGAAATATGCAGTATGATCACTGTTATTGTACTTTGATAAATACAGAATATGATAATATTCTTAGTTTATATCTTGATGATCCAAAGCTTTAATAATTGTGGAAATGTTTATAAAATCAAATGTCTTTTCATAATCTTAAAATCAAATAACTGACAATAACCTACCCTAGCATGAAACTATGGCCAGAGGTTTGGGGGTCCTGACAGAGATATTTTAAATGCTTTCTCTAGCTAAGCATTTATCACAAAGCTTGTTGAGGAATTGGCAATCCTCATTGTTTATAACTTACAAGCTTAACGAGAATAGGGTCATGTGATCTATAACTCTTATTTTGACTATTCACATTTATTAGTCTTTATATATATTTTTTCAATGGTTGGATGTGATCATTTGAATCAAAAATAATTTTATATCTAGCTTGTTCTTTTAGTTGTCTTGAATTCAAAGTTCACTACAGTAAGTGTTAATTATCTTTATAATGTTTTTGTATAGAACTAATTTAGAAAACTTATAGATCTGTAATTTTTAATCCTTCAACACTTTTTTTAAAATATTAATATTTTAATTATTTTTTTAATCATAATGGTACACTCTTAGCATTTAGAAGTTTGATATATAGTTTTGTCAACAATTATTCTATTTATTTATTTTTTGTTTTATTATGATATCAATAATAATTTTAGCATTTTGTAAAGCTTTTATTTTTTCAGTAGAATTAATTACATGTTTCACTTCTTCATTTTAAATCCTTGGCAATTTAAAAGATATAATAATTATAATGGTTACTTTGTTTGTTTGTTCTTTATTTTTAACAAAATCTCTATTGAATTCTTACAAACATTTCACGATGTCATCTGATTGTTTTAGTAATACTTCCACTTTTTTTCTTATTGCTGAAACAACTTTCCTTCTTATACCAAAATGCTGTTTTACATTTTTGAGACTTTTATTCTTTTCTACAACTTTATTTTCCAATTCGTAGTTAAATTTTCTTATATCATTATTAACACTTTTTTATAAATCGTTTTTAATGATTTCCATATTCCCTTTGAATATTACTGGTAAATTACTGCTTTTATATATGTTATTTTTTATGAAAATTTTAATAGAATATAAGTTATCATTTTTTATATATCTTAATTAAAGCGAATCATCTTTAAAGTATATCACTATTTCAGATTCTAATTTAAATGTTTTGGAGTGTTTGAAAGTTATATAATCTTCTAAATAGTTTTTTTTTTTTTTTTACATTTACATTAACAGGTGTTTTACACCTCATTAATCAATAACCATTTCTTGCATTAAATCTATGTGAAAAATTATATTCTTAAAGTATATATTTTATGTTAATCGAATGCTACTGGCGCCATTTGATATTTCTTTATTCATGTTTTGTTTATTATTTTTGTCAAAGAAAGAATAAAAATATACAATCTTTCTTTTTCTGAAAATTTCATCAATTTTTATTTTTTCTCGATTTTTGTCATCCTGCTAATTTACTCACATCACATTTACATTTCAATTGTTTTCTAATTGTAGCATTAAATTCTTCCACGATAATTTAAAATACTATTTGCTGTAAACAAGGCAAAACTCTCCATACAGTAGTGCCACCCTGTGCCAACCAGAGTAAACAATGGATGCCAGAAGGCTTGTACATAAAATTACTATCTAATGCCTACTCATCTAATATCCCCAGACTAGAGATAAAAGGTGGTTTCTAGAGGGTTGCATTAGATCCTAAGATCTAGGTGCAGTGCTGTCAGATCCAAAGCTCCTCACTGATAAAGGCCACAAGCCAGAAACTAGTCTGGGGATATTGGATGAGTAGGCATTAGATAGGGATTTTATGCACAAGCCTTCTGGCATCCATTGATTACTCTGGTTGGCACAGGGTGGCATTACTGTATGGAGGGTTTTGCCTTGTTTATAAACAATTATGTGCTAGTATAAGAGATGGTGATCATGTGAAACTATTTGCTGTGTTTAAAAATATTTTGTATATTTATATAAAATTCATCTTCTTAGTCATAATGAGAATTTGTTGGGACCCAAACCTGAATTTTCTGATTTTGATATTTTTCATTAAGTTGAATAACTGATATTGCTATTGTCTGATACACTATCAACCTCCATAATGTTGTAGTTCCATTTTTATTTACAACAAATCCCGCTCCACTTATACTTCCAATATTTGTGTCATTGTAATAAAGTACATGTTCTCTTTTTAGATCAATTCTGTCATAAAATCCAACAATGTTCCGTTTAATAGTAGACAGTTCTTTTTTCATTTCATATACTCTTCTTTCACTTGAAAATAATTGGAAGTTGTAGTTAACTAAATAAAATATCATTGTTAAATAATATTCTGGATCCCAAGGAGGAGATTCTTATCATAATTTTACATTTAGCAGACAACTATTGTCCTGGATTATGACTTTCTAGCCCTCTGGGAAAAAGAGCACAAAATGTAATTTGTCTATCTTAATTGTGCATATGTAAAAAAATATTCACACAATCCATTCTGTCTTCAAGAATATGCAGACTGATATTTTACTTAAGAGTTATAAGTCAAATAAGAAGAAATGTCCAAAATAATTCATAGTCTTAAATTTGGAGATAAAAGGCAATAAGCATACTATGCCAACTAATAATGCATGTTGATTAATAGTCCATCCATTTTCATATTACCATATAAATAATCACATAGCAATAACAGCTGCATTGACAAAATGTATGTAATGAATACAGAAAATTTTCACTGCTTGGTTTTAAAGCCTTAAAGAGGATTCAAAGAGTCTTTTTTCAATTAATAGCAAATCTCTTTTTGACTGAAAACAACTGTAAGTCATAAAAGTCAAATCTGTAGAAGTCTCTTAGAGGTTAAATTAAAGAGAAATTTTTATATGGTTATGTTTAGAAAAAATCAATTAATGCTTAAAGAAAATACACTTTTGTGTTTGAAAAGAACAATTTTCAATATATGTTTTTTAGTAATTCTATATGTGGACTAAGAGCAGTGGTAAAGTTTCTGACTCTGGATCTAAGTTCCTTGGATCAATCATTTCTAGCATTTCTGGCACTGGAACATAAAAGGAATTCCTGAGCAATAAAACCATGCAATAGGTAAATTAAATAATGTAGTTCTTACATATGGATCATAACAGAATAACAATAGATACACCAGATCACACAATAAAAAGAAAGGAAATATATACTGGAAATAAAACGAGATAAAAAGTAAAATACATGAATAAGAAAACAAAAAGGATGGAGAGTTGACACTTTAAACTGAATTCTTCCATGAATAAAATGACTAATACCATGTCATGGATGAATGGGTAAAAATAATTTGGTTGGAGTAATGTTGAGAAGAGTAAGTATGAATCACAGACACTGGATTTATTTTGGAGAAGTATTTTTTTCAGTGAATCAATAAAGGTTTAAAATGAGATAGTGACAAGTAAATCTTTTTTTTAGATAATTAGATAATTTACCATCTCTCGGGATAAACGGTTTAAAATTTCACTTGACAAAATATTATCGTATTTTTTAAGAAACTGCTGGTATCCTACTTTATTTCAGATTTTTAATCTTTTGATGACATTACTTATAACTAACTGCTTTATCACCAATGTAAATTACTTTTAATATCTCCTATTACTGTAAATAAATCTTATCCCGATATTTTTATACAGCTTAATTTACTGTTTTGGCTTTCTATGTCATCTATACAACTCACATTGATAACCAAGCTTTATATTTATTAAAAACTTTTTTAAAAGCATATTACCATAGGTTCTTTTAATATTTTTACCAAAAGCTTTCCATCCATGTTTGATCTTATCATTAATTTCTTCCATTAAATTTTTATCTATAATAATATGTCTAAAACATATTATATTTATAAACTATTTCTAAATAATTATAATAAATTTTTATATTTTTTTGAAAAAAATATTTTTTTTTTTTTAGTATTTCTAGTATTCATCTTTATTGCTAATTTTTCGCTTTCATACGATAGTTCTTGCAACATAAGTTATTGCATTCCTTGTGAAGCAGCCACATCATCCACGATATCCAAATGACTTAAGTAATCCTCATTTATTTTTATTTATTGGATTCCATTACAGACAGTAAAATATGTTGCTAAACGATTAAAAACTTGTGGCGAGATAGAACCAATTAGCTATATACACTTGTAAATATTAATCTTTTTAGTGCAACCAGTAATCTAATTACTGCAGTTACATTTTGATAAATAAATATATTGTACAGGCTTAAACCTGCATTTATATATGTAATATATGCAGGGTTCGAACTCATTTTGATAAATATTAAAATTTGAAAATATTACCCATAGTTCCATTCATTATTGTTCTAAAATTTCATTCAATGTTCGTGTACTTATTGAATCAAATGTTTTTCGTTATCTTTTAATCCAAAGCAAAATTGTAACTCCTGCTTATAACTTTTATTAATATTTAGATGTGATATATTGATCTAGGAAGACCTGTAATAATCTCAGTAAAATTGTAGTAAATAACTGACAAAAGACTGATAGATGTATAATATCTAATGCATTTCTTAAACGTCAATGTCACTACTACATATTTAAACCATTTAAACATCACATGATCAATATTTTTTCCTAGCAGATTCTATTAAAATAATAGCAACTCTCTCCATTTAATACCTTGCACTAGGTGGCAGTATTGTATGGAGAGAGTTGCTATCACGTTTCCAAACATCGGGTATATCTTTACCATTTAGGCATTTATGATATAGATTTACCAATAACGTATTTATTTCTTCAAACATTTCTATAATAATTTCAGCATTTTCTGGAGTCTTTTTTCTTCACAGATTTAATTGCATTTCTCATCTCATTTAAAAGTTGACATTTCAAAAACATTTTGGTCATAATTATATAAGTTTGTTATCTGTTTGTTTATTATTTCCATATATTTCATAATGACATTGCTCTTTTACTCCATCTTTTTTTTGAAAAAATTGTTTCTTTTAATATAAAGATGCTTGAGAGATCTCTCCCCGGTTTCAATCCTTATAAAAATCCTTATAACTTTACTGTTATATTTTTTATGCGGTTGTAACTTTTCCCCCCATCGTTTTACAGAATTCCAACATGTTCAATTTCTTTTTTTTTTTTATGTGCCAAAGCGTCTGCCGAGAAGCAAACCCCGGGACAACTGCTTGTAAGGCAGCTGTGCTAACCACTCGGCCACCAACGCTTAACTGTTCAATTTCTTTTAATGGATCATTTAAAACTATTTTCAGTTTTTATATGTATATAGTCTTATCTATTTGAAAATTTATAGATGAATTGTTCTCTTCTTCTATCAGATATGTGTGCGTAAATTCCAGTCTTATCTATTTCATTCAAATCTAAGCCATTTTCAAATTTAATATTTTAAAACGATTTTCAAGTTCTAGTTTAAATTCATCAATGTGCTTTTGAAGTTAAAAACATTAACTGCGAGTGCAGTTTTGTTAATAGTTTTTCTCTTCTCTTTCTAGCTTTGCATTAACAAACAGTTTATACATCGTTAAAACGTAGTAATTCTTGGTGGTTTAATATATTATAATCATGATTATATACTTTTTATTATTCAATTTACAAACCAACTCAACTTTTACTCGTTTAACTAATATAAAAAGAGTGTAATTATAAATTTTCAATTGAGATCAAACCATAAATATAAAAAGGTGTATAAAAATATTTTTAAATGATCCATTTAAGTAGGGGAAAGAGCGATGATATAAGAAAATATAACTGCGAAATTATTAGCATTACTATACTTTTTTTTTTTCCAAAAAATATATAAGAAACATTTTGATATTAGAAGGAAAGCTATTGCCAAAATGCTTCAGGTCCAAATAACCTGTGGATTTTTTCTCAAAAAAAGTAATTAGTATTATTCAATTTCTCTCTCTCTCTCTTTTTTTAACAAATTCCGGACATCTATGGAGCCTTTTATTTCTACCTTCATAATAATTTTACATAGAATACTTTCATTTTTGTAAACATATTTCCAATTCCAGCATTAGAATTTCACAAGATAATTTTTAAATATTTTTTGATCTGCCCAAAAGTATTCTTTGTAGATCATATATAAATTCCTTTACTTCTTTATCACAATTGGTGTATATAAACCTGTCATTTCTCTCTCTTTTTAACAAATTCCGGACATCTATGGAGCCTTTTATTTCTACCTTCATAATAATTTTACATAGAATACTTTCATTTTTGTAAACATATTTCCAATTCCAGCATTAGAATTTCACAAGATAATTTTTAAATATTTTTTGATCTGCCCAAAAGTATTCTTTGTAGATCATATATAAATTCCTTTACTTCTTTATCACAATTGGTGTATATAAACCTGTCATTTGCATTTTTTAATCTTCCATGAAATTTAAAATAGAAAATCATATAACCTTAAATTTATACTAAAATGAAGTTTATACGATGAAGTTTCTCTACTAAGATACAAAACAAACGCGTGCATATATGTAACTAAAATAAAGAATTTTAATGTATATTTCTTATTTTGCTAATATTTCATGTTGTACGACTTTCTATTTTATTTATTAATATAGTATTTGGCAATATTTAATTTTCCATTAAATTTACAAACTAATTTGTTCACTCTATTTGGAGATATTACCGATTCCCACAATGCTGTTTTTGTCCATTTTTAATTAATCATGAATCCGATTCTATATAAAATTTCAATATTTATGGCTTTAGAGTAAAATACATAACCACTTTTAAAATTAATTGCTTACCTTTATATTCATATTTTCTTCTAATTTTATATTTACACGATATCCTTTTAACTTAAAATAGAATAGTTTTTCCGAAATCATGCACTCTTCACTTATTTGAAAAAAATCAACAATGGTAAGTAACTAAATAGAAAAAACCCTACAAATATCATACTTTATAAGTAGACAATTTTTATTATCCTCCTTAGCTTTTGGCTGACAATTTTTTTCTTGATTGATGACTTTACTTATATATATATTTATTCAAATTATAGATAGATAGATAAATAAATTAGATAAATGTAAATTGACAGATATAGAGACAGATAAAAAAGGGAATGAAAAGATAGAAAAATATAGATACAGACAGACTGACAAATAGACAGATAGATGGGTAGATAGAGAGATAGATAGATATATAGATTGGTGGGTAGGTAGGGAGATAGATAGATAGATAGATAGATAGATAGATAGATAGATAGATAGATAGATAGATAGATAGATAGATAGATAGATAGATAGATAGATAGATAGATAGATAGATAGATAGATAGATAGATAGATAGATAGATAGATAGATAGATAGATAGATAGATA